>PVIH01008362.1:0-91581 GCA_004025045.1 Sigmodon hispidus | reverse complement strand
GATTGGGTCTTATGTAGCTCAGGCTAGCCATGAACTCTTGATCCACCTGCCAACCCCCCTCCCAAGTGCTGGAGCTGCAGATGAACATCACCATACTTACCTTTGTTTCTCAAGCTAAGGGACAAAATGTGTCTTAAAAATTTGAGTGCTGCTGTAGGGAGAACATCAAATGCGTCTCCAGCCGTCCATACATCTGCCTGTCTGTCCATCTGTCTGTCTGTCTGTCTTTGGGTAGAGCTTTCATTACCTACCCAACTTGTTCAGGACTCTCAGTTCTGTATGAGCTGGAGCTTCCTGGTTGGTTATGCTTGGTTTTTGTTTGTTTGTTTGATGGGCCATCAGTGTTAATCTAGTTTTAATCTTTAAAGAAGTGCTACCTAGGGATGTTTAAACTTTAAATGTCAGTCATTTTAGAGGTACCTTACCACGGGGCCTTTTCCAGTATTCTAGTCAGTCTACCTGCCGAGGACCAACTGCAGTAAAGATGCATTCACCTGGTTTGCTTCCTTTCTGCCCTCGGGTTGTTGAATGTTCCAATAGAAATGGGATCATTGAGCTAAGGATCGCACAAACCTTAGGTGAACTGACCTCACCCCACCCCTGTGTTTGTGTGTGTGTTTTGTGCTAAAGAGGGATCCCAGGACCTCAATCAGGCATGCGAGACTAGTGTTCTACCACTGAGCCACACCTCCAGCCAGCCTTCCCCTGAGATATGGGTCTAGGCAAGTGCTGTACCACTCCATTATTTCCCCAGCCCTCACTGGGGGATTCTAGGCAGGGGCTCTACCACTGAGCTACACCCCAGCCCCTCACTGGGGGATTCTAGGCAGGTGCTCTACCACTGAGCTACACCCCAGCCCCTCACTGGGGGATTCTAGGCAGGGGCTCTACCACTGATCCACACCCCAGCCCCTCACTGGGGGATTCTAGGCAGGGGCTCTACTCCAGACCCATGTCCCCAGCCCCTCACTGGAGGATTCTAGGCAAGTATGTTAATGTTGAACCACATCTCCATGCTTTCTTTTTGTTAATGTTTCTCAGACAGTGATGATGGTAGCTAACCTTTATGGACACTTGCTATAGTGTTTTAGCCACTTTGAGTTCACTCATAATCCTTCCAGCAGGCTTTAAAAGTTTATGATACTATTACAAACACCACATCGACACTGAGGAGCTTGCCCACATTGGTCCAGTGAGTTGTTTACGTTAGACAGCTATTTAAGTGCTTGGTTCTTACTCCTCGGGACACCTGTCTCCTAAGGTCAGCAGTTCTGAGTCCTAAGTTGTGAGCAGATATTCCAAATGTCAGCCAGATGAAAGCATGTACACTGTGAACCTGAGTGTCACCTTCCAAAGTATTTAGGTTTATGTAACTTATAAAGGCCTTGTGCATGCGTAAAAAAAAAAAATTCTTCCTCCTTTCCTCAAATAGCAAAGAGGGCACGGAGGATAACACTGTCAAGGAATTTCCTCTAAAACAGAGTGTTCCAAACCTAACAAATAGAAAAATAGAGACTCTGTTCTTTCTCCTTCCTCACTCTCTCTCCCACACTTCCTCCTCCTCCTCTTTTCGTTTCAGCTCAGTTTGTGTGCTTACTTCTGTGCTCTTTTGGTTTACACAGGGTCTCACTATATCATCCTGACTGCCCTAGAACTCACCTCACAGGCCTGCCCTGGTTTCAGACCTGTGAAGATCCTCCTGTCTCTGCCTCCACATGCTGGGACTGCAGAGCGCGAACCACCATGCCTGGTTTATGTGATGCTAGGCAGCACTCCACCAAACAAGCCAGCCAGCTACTTCCCAGGCCCCTCCTTCCTTGTCTTACCTTATCTTTGATATTCTACTGGTTTTCATCACCCCACTGTTTTCTCATCCAAGAAGTAATTGAAGGAGGTGTTTCCTGAGACTTTAAGTTATTTAAGAAGCCAACTATTATACCATTACATGCTTTTGAAAATTCTGTCCTTTCTGTATGGCCTCTTGAGTTAGCATGGAAAATAGTGGGCTTTATTATGACCTTTTTACGTTGTACTTTGCTCTAATGCAGTCCTAGTTACAGTCACCTCCCTATACACACACACACACACACACACACACACACACACACACACACAGATCTTAATTTAAACAAATAATTTACCTATTTTAAATCTGTGTCCTGCATAGGAAAGAAAACATATGTTACTTGCCCCTCCTAGTCTGGCATATTTCTTTCAATTCCACCGTCTGCACTTTTGCCTCTTTTCCTTCCTGCACATGGTTAAGCCATAAAGTTCTTGGTCTTCCTAGTAAATGGGGTGTGTATCTTAGAAGCACACATAAAGCTCTTGAGAGTTCAACCCTCTCCAAGGACCTTGTGTACTCTTCTGTTTCTCCTTGGCCTTTACTGAGCTGATATTTTTCTCTTCACTTAAAATATACCTAAAGGTATCTTGACAGGATATGAGTTCAGTTCCCAGCAGCTGCATCAGGCCGCCTACAACTAACTGCCTGTAACTCTGGCTCCAGGGCATCATCTTGATGCCCACCTCTGGGGACACTGTACTTAACCACGGGTACCCACACAAACATGAAGCTCTGCCATCTCCAAGGTTGACCAAGGGATGGAGGGACTGACTCAAAGCTAAACTTTGTTTACCCTGAGAGTCTCCAGCCTCTGGAGTTGAAGGAAGCTTCGGTGACCATCAAACCATTCCCAGTGTTCTAAAAGTCACAGTCCAGGGAAGAGTCCCTCTGTGGAGGTTCCAAAGGGAGGCAGAAGTAGCTATCAACAGAGAGACCTGGCTGGGAGTTTCTCACCCCCACCCCTCCTGCCAAGGAGCTCTGCCCTTCTTCACCTCTGTGTCAAAAGAAAGTGCTCAGCAAGGATCCTCTAATCACACATTTTCTGCTTAGTGCATTGTTTAGCCTGTTCACCCAAGCTACCTCAAACAAAATACCTAGTGAAAAGGACATTGAACACACACCTTTTATCTTTGTTGTTTGGTTGATTTTGGGGTGGTTGATTGTATAAAATATATTCTTACTATGTTTAACGTGTGTGTGTGTGTGTGTGTGTGTGTGTGTACACATGAGTACAGATGTCTGCAATGGCTCTGAAGGCAAGTGCATTGGGTCTCCCTGGACCTGGAGTTGGAGGCATTTGTGAACTGCCTGATGTGGGTTCAAGGAACTGAACTCGGGCCCTCTGGAAGACACTCTTCATCTCTCCAGGCCCTTTCTTGGTTTTTGAGATAGAGACTCAGATTTGCTCTACAGCAGAGGATGGTGTGGAACCCCTGCCTTTCTGTCTCCACCCCCCGTTTATTGGGTTTATAGGTGTGTGTCACCAGGCTATGATTGATGTCTGCCACTCCATACTGCTACTGGCGTTTTTAGGAGCACAGCCTTGTCAGCCATAACAAGGCAGGCTCATCCACTCATCCTCAGCAGGCCAATTAAAGAGAGACGTTGTACTGAAAAGCATAGAAAGGACGTGTGTTCTACATGGTCACCCTGGAAGGAGGGAAAGAAATGCCCAGAGATCCCATCCTCACCCCGGCTCCGTCTTTAGTCTCTAGATATGGAGGTTTGAGTTTAAATAGAGGGCAAGAGTGTACATGGATAAGCAGTCTTCATCAAGGTGCTGACCCACCTGGTCATCACTAGGTCATTAATTGTCTGGGCTCCAGTCTCTGTCAAGGTGATGATATCTGATAAGTTATTAGGATGGTGTGAAATCCCTTCCCAGGAGAGACATTTGTCTTCCTCTGGCTGGCAGCAGGCATCAGCCCTTTTCTTCTCCACTCCTGGGGACATTCTAATTCCTTGGGGCCCATTGTAGCAATAGCTGGATAGTCAAAGGGAAGGGCACAGTGTCTCATTTAGAATTTCAGAATTCTTACAAGCAAACGTGGTGTAACCCTATAAGCCTGTGAGTTTCTCACAATATAGACCAAGCCGATGTCAAATTCTGAGCAGCCCTCCTACTTCAGCCTCCCGAGTGCTAGGATTATCTACATGAGGTACCACATCTAGCCACATCTTGTTTTGTGCGTGTGGGGCATTGCTTGTGGAGGCCAGAGGTCAGTGTCTGGGCTCTTTATAGCATTCTACCTTATTCTTTGGATAATACCTCGTTGAACCTGGAGCTTCTTCAGTAGACCACCTAGATAGGATGGCCAGGGAGCTCCAGGAATCCCGTCTCTACCTCCCTGCCCTGGGCCACACCTGGCTTTTAATGTGGGTGCTAGGAATCCAAACTCAGATCTTCATGTCTGTCTGGGAAGGACTTTTACCTATGGACTGAGCCATCTCCCCACCCCCACACTGTGCCTTATATGATATAAAATATTGGATGGATGCAGGTCCCAGGGCTTCAAGAGTTCTGAGTTTGATTAGCATTTAAGAAGCCCCTTCCCATCACGATTACAGTGTGGTGTACCAGTAGTCCTGGAACTGGCACACTGCTTACGGCACTGTTGATTACTTAGATTGGACTAACAGGTTGAAAGGCTAATAGGTAAGACAAGTGAGGCTCAGACCCCTTAAGATATGAGTATCCAAGAAATTTAAATCTATGTTATATCTATGAGAACATTATTCTTTTTAAAAAAATTTAAGTTAATTATTTATTTGATTCGACCAAAAAAAAATCATTCTTCTCTCATACAGTATATCCCAATTGCAGCCTCCCCACCCTCCACACCTCACCCCCTACCCCCAACCCCCGCTCCTTTCCTTTCAGAAAAGAACAGGCTTCCCGGTGATATTAACTGAGCATGCTATAACAAGATGCAATGCAACTAAGCATAAACCCACATACATATCAAGGCTGAATGAGACAACCCAGTAGGAGGAAATGGGTCCCAAGAGCAGGCAAAAGAGTCAGACACCCCCTCTCCCACTGATAGGAGTCCCACAAAAACCCAAAGCTAAACAACCACAGAATGTATGCAGAGGACCTATTGCAGAATGGTGCAGGCTCCATGATTGCCAGCCACATACATCTCTGAGCCCCCTATAAACCCTGCTTAGTTGATCCTGTGGAGAACATTGTTCTTAATGGTGTTTATTTTTATATTGTATTATATTTACATATTTGTGTGCGTCGTGTGTGCATGTGTAGATGACAGCTTGTAGGAGTCAGTTCTTTCCTACCATGTGAGTACCAGTGACCAAACTCAGGTCTTGAGGCTTGGCAGTAGGTAAGTGCATTCACACATTCAACCACCTTAGCAGCACTATGGACTTCATTTTTCTTCATTGGTTAACTTCATCAATACCAGAAAACCCTCACACTTACCAAGTTGAAAGATCTAAATAGTACTCATGTTTTACTTCTTTAAAAACTATTTTAAATTACGTGTGTATCTGTCTGTACATGGGTATGTGTTGTGGGTGCAGTTCCTGTAGAGGCTAGAAGAGGGTGATGTGTGGCTAGCTTTCTATGCTTTCTTCTCTGCATCCTATGCAGAGGCATAAGATGACAAATAAATTTTTTTTCCTAAGAGTTTATTTTGCAGACATGCACTCTGCCTGCCATTTGCTTGACAGGCTGTGCTTTATGAATAGGGATACTCCCAGAAAGGCTATTGGAACTTTAGTCCTACCGACAAAGGCAGTGGCCTTCAGCTGTGGGTAGACACATTCACCTCATATGATCTGCCCTTCTCCTCCCCAAAAGCTAGAAGCCACAATTTGAAGCAAGGTTGAGGTGCAGCTCCTAACCCAACCCCGACATTATGGCTCTTTGTGTATGACATAGCACCTCACATTTCATAATCTTATCTACTTAAAACAGAGGTATATAGACCTTTTTAAGACCAGTGCAGAGAATTTAGGCTTTCCAGTGAGACAAAGAAATGACCTTCCCTTCAAGATGCTGATAAATTAAATTGGACTCTTAAGAATGTCTTATTCATGTCCTCTGGGGTAGATCTTGGAAGTGAGTGCCCCAGCTGAACACAGGGAAGGTCCTTTGTCAGTACCCTAAAGGCCCATTTGAAATGTCATCAGCTGAGAACCGTCCATCACCAGAGACTATCAATAGCCCATTTAAAAGAATGCCTTGGGTCAGATGAAAATAGATGGCAGGCCCTTAATTCTTTATGATAAGGGCAACTGTAAAAGAGAATTATGTAGTGAGAATTAATGAGATCTAAGGTGACTCTGAAGCCCCTGTCCTGAGACCGTCCACACCAAATGGCTGTTCTTTTTGCCTATGCCCCAGGATCTTCTGTTTAACAAATTTACCTGACATAACAAAAGCCATGACATTCTGGAATGTTCCAAATCTGGCTTGATCTCCTTTTGGAGAATTTTCCAGTAGTGATTGATAGATCTGATTTTCTCCCCTTGGGGTGCTGGGGATCTAACCTAGAGCCTTGTATCATACAACTCACCCTCCCTGAGGGATTCTAGGCAGGTGCTCGACCACTGAGCCACACTCCAGCCCCTCACTGGGAGATTCTATGCAGGGATTCTACTACGACCCACACCCCAGCCCCTCACTGGGAGATTCTAGGCAGGTACTCTAACACTAGTGAGGGGCTCTACCACTGAGTCACACTCCAGTGCCTCACTGGGAGATTTCATGCAATATACATGCCACTAGTTCCTCACTAGAAGATTCTGCACAAGTATTCTAACATTGAACTATATTCCCAGCTGTCTTCTTTATATTTTGAGACAGGCTCTCACTAAGTTACGCAGACTGGCTTTGAACTCACACGTTAGCCAGGAAGGCCTTAAACTAGGGATCCCCTTGCTGTATCCTCTAGAGTAGCTGGGCGTCACAGGCCTATACCTCCAGGTCTGACTCCTATATCTGAAAAGTTTTGAGAGTTTGCCCCGAATTTAAAATGAATGCCCTTCAGTTTAATGTCACTTGGTCATGATAGAGAATCCACTAGAGAATCTGAAAGCTCAGATGTAACTTAATTTTCCCCCATTGTAGGTACACAGCTTAGTCTAATCAGCTTGAACTTGATTGTAATAAGGCATCTGGGAAGAGGAAAAAAGGTGGCTGGGTATATTTTAACAGGAGTTAGTATCTGAAATGTTTGGTGTGCAGGGTGTGAATTTAGAATGTGAATTTAGAATTATTTTTACTCTGGAGGATGTTTGTGACAGGGTCTCCCTATGTAGCTCAGGCTAGACTGAAACTTTGTGTAGCAAAGACTGGCTTCATAATCATTTCAGTTCTCTTGCCTCTGAGGGTCTCACAAAGTCCATGTCTAGGGGTGGAGGGGTCCACTTGTATATGGAGGCCAGGGGTCGTGGTCTTTATTTGAGACAGGGTCTCTCATTGGCTGGGAATTGACCAAGAGTGCTAGCACCTATCTGTGTCTCCATTGCAGGGGTTATGCTGGCACACTCCCCCCACCCCCACCCCATGGTGGTATTTTGTTCGTGCTCTAACTAATAAAGCTTGCCTGGAGATGAGAGGGCAGAGCTAGTTAACCATAGTGCTCAGGCAGTGGTGGCTCACACCTTTAATCCCAGCACTTAATCCCAGAGGAGGAAACAGAAAGTGGTATGGCTGAGGGAGAGAGGAATATAAAGTGAGCGGAGACCAAAGCTTGGCTCTTTTAAGCTGAGGAATCGCTGAGGTAAGAGGTAACTGTAACTAGTTCCTTTACTTCCCTGATTTTTCAATATTTACCCCGATGTCTGACTCTAGGTTTTTATTATTAAGACCAATTAGAATTTACTTTAATCCCCTTTAACATGGGTGCTGGGGACTGAACTCAGGTTCTCATCTTTGTATCTCAAACACTTTATCTACTAAGTCATGTCCCCAGCCCCAACTTCTTTCTCCTTCCTCCAGCCTCCCACCCCTGACATTTTAACAAAATAGCAGAAAAGCTATTAGAAAGTATTTAACACCTAAAATGCCATTCCTCAACACTTTCAATTTTCAAAAGATTTTACAAAGATAATTGATGTATTTCTTACAAATATTTGTTTACTGGTAAGGAAATATTTTGATACATACACATATACACCCAAGAGACAGAGAGTGGGGACATATTTAAGGAATGGCTGTATCGTTGACTCATCCCCCATGTATGAATTGCTGAATTGCTGTGCGGGAATACACTAGACAGACCACTGTTAAACATTCCAGCATGCCACATATAATTAGCTTTTACGTACATTGGCCATTCCTATCAATGTGTCGTCTGCCCCTGGCCTTCTTAAATTTCTGTGGCTTGCAATACTAACAGTAGGAAGAATATAAACAGATACACGCAAGAAGCCCAGGAACTCAATTGTAAGTGAAAATTCTACCACACAAATGAAATCTTTTAAATTCCAAATCTCCGACTTTTACAGCAGAGAAGAGAAAAGAAAAAAAAAAAAAAAAAAAACTGTAAGCACCAAAAGTCCCAAGACCCTTTAATTCCCTAGTTTAGAGTATTTTTTTTTGTGCCAAACTCTTATTAAAATTTTACTTAGTTTTATTTGTGTACATATGTTCATTTGTGACTATTCACATGTATGAATGTAGGTGCCAAGGAGACCAGAAGAAGATGTCAGACTCTGCAGCTGGTTATGTGCTGGGAACTCTGTGAGCATAGTTCATGCTTTTAACCACTGAGGATTTTTTTTAAAGTGTACGCGTGTGTGTGTGTGTGTGTGTGTGTGTGTGTGTGTGTGTGTGTGTGTGTGTGTGTTTGTCCACACATGTGCACAGGTGCCTATGGAGGTCAGAGGACAACCTTGGGTGTTTCCTCAGGCTTCATCCACCTTACAGTCCCGGGAACCTCCTGTTGTTCCTCCCCAGCACTGGACTTACAGATATGTGCAGTTACATGTGAGTCCCAAGGATCAAACTCAGGGCCTCATGCATGTAAGGCAATTACTTTACCCACTGAGCTCTAGATTAGAGCATTTCCTAACATTAAAGTGTAGGTACATCATTTCCCCTCTTCTCCTCCGTCCTCCAGTTCCTCATGTTATCTCTCAAACCATTCCTTCTCTCCTACATCACTTCACCTGTTCCCTTTCAGTCAATGGCTTCCTTTTCCTTATTGTTACATATATATATATATATATACACACACACACACACACACACACACACACACACACACACACATAATACATATATGTTTAAATGATGTAGAAATAAATGCAAGGTTAGAGAACGTTATTGTCAAGGTGGAGAGGTTTCCACCTACACTGACATCTCTGTAGCCAGGTGACCCTCACTAGAATGGATCTTGCATGTCCATTCTCTTGAGAGGTCAGTATAGAGGATGACAAGGGAATCATCTTACTGTACAGTATCTCACAGCCAGTCCCCCAGGTGTACCATGAAGTCAGGCTCCTAGGAAGGCTAGATAGACATTTGTTTCTCATTGTCTGTACCAGGTTCCTCTTATCACCGCCCCCTTTCAGTTATCATTAATGAAGCAGAGAATTCTGGGAGGCCTAGTGATGATCTGCCCCCACCCCCAGGGAGGAAGATTATTTCCACCCCACCTCTGGGGAATGCAGAACTACCATTCTGACTCTGAGGAGATTAGACAGGTCCCACTGGGGCCAGCATATGGGTCCTGCAGCAGTAATTGTGCCCAGGTGGGTATTTAAATTTCAAATTTCTGTTGAAGCAAGCCAACCCTGGTCATTACAGAGCTGTTTATACAATTTGAGTCTCAGAGATTTAAAAAAAAAGAAAATTGTGTGTCATGACTGGAGTTGTTTAGGCTTGATGGTACATGCTTTTAATCCTAGTGCTATGGTACATGCTTTTAATCCTAGTGCTCTGGAAGCTGAGGCAGGAGGATTGTTGCAAGTGTCAGACCAGAAATGGTTATATAGAAAGACTTTCTTTCTAAAGTAAATAAATAAACTGGTCATGTTGGTGCATTCTTGTGATCCAAGCCGTTGGGAAATAGACGCAGGAGGATCTTTAGCTACATGTTGAGTTTGGGGTCCACACGAGCTACGTAAGAAACATTAGAAGCAATAACAACAGAAATAGTCTGGTGAGATGACTCATACATTATAAAGCCAGCTGTGCATCCTGAGGACCTGAGTTTGGATGCCTGGACACCAAGTAAAAGCCTGATGCTGGGGTACATGTCTGTAATCCTGTTTCATCTAGTAGGAGGCAAATACAGGAGATTGTCCTGGAATGTCAAAGGCCAGGTAGCATGGAATCTACATGTGGTGTACCAAGAACCCTAATTGGCTTTAATACTAACCCAGAGCCAGATATCAGGGTAAATGCTGAAAGATCAGTAAAGGAGCAAGCCACAGCCACCTCTTACCTCTATGACTTCAGACCGAATGGGCAAGCTTTTGTCTCCTCCTTCCTTATATATTCCTCTCTCTCCACCCAGCCATATCACTTTCTGTCTCCTCTCCCTGGTGCTGGGATTAAAGGTTTGTGTCTCCTAATTACTGGGGATCAAAGGCATGAGATCCTAAGTGCTGGGATTAAAGGCCTGAGTCACCACTGTGTGACTGTTTCTCTTTTAGACTAGATCAGCCTCTTGTAGCCTAGGGTGGCCTTGAACTCCTGATCTTTCTACTTCCAGCTCAAGTGCTGGGATTAAAGGTGTGAGCCACCACTGCCTGGCTTCTATGGTTATCTAGTGGCTAGCTCTGCCCTTTAATCTTCAGGCAAGCTTTACTTTTTGGAGCACAAACAAAATATCACCGCACAATGTCAAACAACCCCTTCGTCACAGGTGGAAGTTGGGTGCCCTACATGGTTTACTGGGTAAAGGCAGTTGCTGCCAGGCCTGATGACCTGAGTTCAGTCTCTGGAACTCATATGGGGTAAGGAGAAAGACTTCTGAAAATTGTTTCCTGACCTTCACACCCTGCCATGGTGTGTGTGTCAAACACAGAGAAATAGTACAAAGTAATTAAAAAGTAGAACAAACAAAAAGACACGGACTTTCCCCTTCAATCATGTTAAAAGGGTTATCCCAAGATAGGTTTGATTGTGTGAGGCAGGTTGGCATAGAAATCCTGCACATTGCCTCCTGCTGGCTTAGGGAGCCTGGTGTGGGAGGGAAAGGGAGAGATGGAAGCAGGCTCAGGTAATACTGCGGAGGAATCCTGGGAGCATCTGGAAAGATTTAGGTAGCAGAGAGTGCTCTTCCAGATACGGAAGCTAGTCCTTAACAAAACAAAGCGACAATGAAAGAAAAATCAGATCAATCAAAATTGTACCAGAGGTCTTCATGGGAAATGAGAGTGGCTGTTCACTTGTTTACCTTTCCTTTGGAAAACTCACCCCATGAAGACAGCTTGGTACAGCAAGAAAGAACCTGGCTAGGGAAGAACATTCCAGAGCATTGCACACTGTTCTTGAGTTAGTCTGCAAATTCATTTCATCATTAAGGAGGGATTAGATAATGATTCCTTCCTTCATTTTTTTTTTTAAAGACAGCATCTCATGTAGCCAAGGTTGACCTCGAACTCACTAAATAGCTGAGGATGACTTCCAACTTCTGATCCTCATGCCTCCACTATCTGAGTGCTGAGATTACAGGCAGGGGCCACTATCCACTGCTCATGGTTTGTTTGCTGAGGATGGAATCCAGGGCGTAGTGTGTGCCTGGGCAAGCTTTCTACCTACAGAACTATAGCTATAGGTTTGAGTTACTGCTGTTGCTACTGTTTGGGACAGGTTTCACTCTGGAGAACAGACTGGCCTGGAAATTACTGTGTATCCCAGGCTAGCCTAAACTTCCTCTGCCAGCCTCCAGAGTTCTGGTTTTAATGAGTATGGACTCTCACACCTACAGGATGTTTTGTTTTTAAGATTTATTTTTATTTTATGTGTCTGCATGTATGTACACCTCTGGTACCCTCAGAGGCCAGAAGAGGGTACCCCAGATCCCCCGGAAGTAGAGTTCTACAGATGGGTGTGTTCCACCATGTGGTCATGGTGCTGGGAACCAAACCTGGGTCCTTTTCAAAAGCTGTGAGTGCTCACAACTGCTGAGCCACCTCACCAGCCTCTTGGATTCTTGTTTTAGGTGACAAATCACTGCCATTTTTGTGCTGTGACACCATCTAGGTAGGAAGCTAGCTGGGAAAGACCCTGAGTAGCTGCTGGAGCCAAGGTCTACTCCAACAATTGTAGGGTTCACCTGGGATCCCCACAGTGCTGTCTCTATTTCACCTGAAAGAGAAATTTGTGTTATTTTTATTATTATTATTATTTGTGTGGCTGGAATGAAGACTGTTGGGGTAGTCTGTATCCTTAACTGACCCTCATCACCTTTCTCTGGAACTCATTGTCTGACACGGCAATTTAGAGTCTTCTCCCACTTTCTTCCAAGGAGCTTCCATAAGAGGAAATGCTACACCCAGCCTGGGGCAGCATCAGCCATCAGGGAGGGAGTAAGGGTGAGGCCAAACATGCTTGACCTTTGCTGACTAACATCCTGGGATTCCCATCCAACCTCTAATGTGTCTCTGGCTCCTGAGTACATGTGCCTGCCACGATTCCTGAACCAGTGCATCCTGGGTTTCATGCTCTGCCTCTCTGCTCCTCTGCAGGCGTGGTTCCCTCCTGGCTCTGGTGACTCTCCTACTTCTCCTGGGAATGGCTCCTTTCCTGTCCAGGGAACAGCCCCTGCCCAGGATCCCTGGGGGAAAGCAGAGTGCTCGCATGCTATCAGAGCACTTATCATTGAATTACACTCCTCTGTTATGTGTAGGGACCAGAGGACAACTTGGATGCCAACCTGAAGTGTCCTCAGGAGCTATCCACCTGTCTTTATTGAAATTTTTATTAATTATTGTTTGTAAATATGCATTCATGAACATTATAGATGATGTTGTAAAATTGTTTCTCTTTGCACCTTATGTGCCATCGGGGATTGAACTCAGCTCTTCAGGTTTGAGCAACAAGCCACTTTGCCTCATGAGCCAGTCAGTCAGCCTTGGTGGGTTTTTTTTTTTTGGTTTTTTTTTTTTTGAGACTGAGCCCTGCAGCTGGTTGATTAGTTCTATGTGCTGTCCAGGAAGAACCAAGAATTTGCCTGTCTTCACTTCCTCTACTCTGGGGTTACAAACATGGTCCAACCATGGCAAGCATGTTGGATTCTGGGAATCACAGGCAAGTCTTCAAGCTTAGATAGCTGTCTCCCCTGCTCCTTGTTTTAACTGTTCTTTCAGTAAATTGTAGGCTCCTTCAGGGCGGATCCATTTCTTTTGAGACGACAGGGTCTCATGTAGCCCCAGCTGCTTTTGAACTCAGTAGATAGGTAACAATGTCTTTGAACTCCTGATTTTTTTCCTGATCCTCCTAGGTATGGCTCCAGTACTTGGGAAGGAAAACAGGAAGACCTGCTTAGAGTTCTAGCCAGTATGGGCTACTTGAGACCCTATCTCACTCAAATGAAGGCCATAAAAGCAGTATTGGCTGGGTGATAAATGAGAGCAGAGGGGAAGGAGGTGTGTAGTCTCCAGAAGGAAGAAGACTGTGGGTGGTGGGGGAGGGCTCCGCTTCTGTTTCAGCTTCTGTTTTTCATCACAGTGGGTGTGGTTGCTTCTAGTGGTTTGGTCTTTTGTCTCCCCGATGACTAATGATGTTGAACATCATTCCATTTGCTCCTGCCTATTTAAATCCTTTGCCCACTTAAAAAATTAGTTTCTGTTTATTTGTGTGTCCACACACACATGGATGCCACAGCTTGGCTGTGGAGGTCAGAGGACAACTTGATGGGAGTCTGTTCTCTCCTTCCATGTAAGTTCAGAGAACTGCGCTCAGATCACCAGACTTGGCGGCAGGCGCCTTTGTCCACTCAGCCCTCCCAGCAGCCCCTTTGACCATTTTTAAATAGGTTGTTTGTTCTTATTGTGGATTTGAAATGGTTCTTCATATACTGTGAGTTACAGACAGTTGTGAGCTACCGTGTGGGTGCTGGGAATTGAACCTTGGTCCCCTGGAAGAGCAGCCAGTGTTCTTAACCACTAAGTCATCCCTCAGGCCTTATACATTGGATTCTAGACCATTATCATATAGGGTTTGCAAATATAGTCTCTTACTCTATGAAGTTTCCTTACTTTTTTTGAGGGGCTGTCTTACTTTATAGCTCAGTCAGGGCTTGAATGTGTAGCCTTCCTGTCTCTGCCTCCTAAGTGCTAGCTGTGGATCCACCATATCCCAGGAGCAGGTACCGTTTTCTTAATGTATTCTTTAAATTTTTTTATTTATGTACACATGTATCTTGATTACATTCACCCCTACTTCCTTCCTCCAGCTCCCCTGGGGTTCCTCCAAACAATATCTCCCTCCCAACCTTATATTTTTGTTTTGTTTTTTAAATAACCCGCTAAGTCTAAGTAATGCAGTTGAAATATGCATGGGTGTAGAGCAGCATACCAGTAGCCACGCACCCAAAGAAAAGTGACTCTGCCTCCGTCCAGCAACCACCAACTGCTAACAGCTCTCAATTAGACCCACTCCGTGCTGGAAATTTTAGCTGGCTTGACTTTGTGCGAGTCTCCTGGAGGTAACTACAGTTGCGGTGTCACCAAGGCTGGGCCATCAACAGAAGGTCTTCGGCAGTCACTCTCAGATACCCAGGCTAGACTTAGCACACCAGTAACTGGTTGAGCTGGGGCAGAATGAGGCCAAAGAAAAGTTAACACCACACTACCCCCTAGCCTGCAGTGAGGGGGAGATAAACCCTAGGTAGAGGATGCTGGTCTATGATTGTCACATCAATCCACTCACTGCTCAGCTTCTGGCGTTCAGGTGATTTTGTATTTGGGAGTGGATGCTTTAACATCTTGACCTTCGCTGAACATCAGATTTACATCTTGACTGCCAGTCAAGTGCCAAAATTGAGTTATTTGGGTTTGTGAGAATTGCAACTTGCTTGTTAACTTGAGTAAATATTCACTGGCTACTTTAGATAGTCTATTTCTCCGTCTTCCAAAATGGCTTTGGACTAAAAGATTTTCTTTTTGAGTATGAATTCTAATTAATTCACTTGGCTTCAGAACAACATACTACTCCATGTCATGCCCAAGAGACAGTGTTTGGCCTCCCTTCTCCTCATTCTCTGACCTATGATGTTCCCTGGGCCATAGAGGTTCGAAATGATGTAGATGTCCCATGTATGGCCAAGCACTCACAGTCACTTACTCCAAGAGTGGAGTTACCTCCCTATGAGTGTTTCTGTGGTTGAGGCCCCAGGGGTTTTTTAAGCAGTGTAAGGCATCAGTTCTACATGCTAAGACCTCGTTGCTGAAGGTATCTCAGTCTTCGGTTGCGGGACTTGGAACAGCAATACCGGCCTGCTAGGCATACACTAATTTTTAAAATAAGGCAAAAATGAGTCAAAACATTCATGGTGTGGAATTGTGTTGTGCTCTTTAATTTTCAAAGTGTTCCATTTTTAATTGCTAGTTGTAATTATAGTTACCTACTTTTTTCTTTCTTTCTTTCTTTCTTTCTTTATTTCTTTCTTATTTATTTATTTATTTATTTATTAGCCAACACTTCAGTGCACATGACTTGGGAGGTTGCCCTTCTGTCTATGTGGAAACTGGCATGAGAGAGAAACTTTTGGTCCCAGAAGCATACACCTGGCCCCTCTGGTTTTATATGTTACTCACCTTCCACAGGCTCACTAATTCTAATCAGCTGGCTCATTAGGACTCAGATCTGCCTCTTTGGTAGAATCACTTTATGTACCATTCCAGAATAATAAACATCCACTCCCTGGGCTCTTTAATGGTCTGAGGCAGTGGAGGATTGTATAAAAAGGTTTATCTCTTGAGCATTAGGCTCTGCAGAAGAGAGAACCTGTCTGCAGAGGTAACAGCTGTTCAGCAGTGTCTTATCCTAGCTGGGATACATCCCAGACTCTCAGAGACAGAGAACAGGCAGTACTTAATAATCTTAATAATCACAGCTTGCAATTTGGGATGAAGAAGCTCAGTGGTAAATAGTGTGGGGATGTGGCACAGGGGTAAAGCACCTGCCTAGAATCCCTCAGTGAGGGGCTGGGGTGTGGCTCAGTAATAGAATGCCTGCTTAGAAACCCACAGTGAGGGACTGAGGTAGGGGTCTCACTAGTAGAGCATCTGCCTAGAATCCCCCAGTGAGAGACTGGGATGTGGCTCAGCAAAGTCAAGGCAGCGTAAACCCAAAACAGCTATTCACAGCATATTGAGAGTCAAGAGTGGAGAGAAATTAATGCTCTTTTGCTTAGTTTCTTCTCTACTAGTCTAGGACATAAACCAAGGGAATCATCACCACTCGTATTCACGGTGGGCATTACTACATCAATTGACCCAGTTAAGAAAACCACTCACAGGAGGCTGGAAAAATGGCTCAAGGCTTAATATTGCTAGTTTCTCTAGCAGTGGAACCAGGTTCAATTCCCAACACTTACATTGAGTGGCTCACCATTGCCTGTAACTTCAGTGCCAGGGGATTCTCTGCTGTATTATAGCCTCCATCTACACGTAGCATATATTCAGAAAAACACATACACATAAGTAAAAACAAAATGAAAAAACACTTTCTAAAGAAGATTTCTCATGGATATGGCTCATAGGCCAGACAGGTGAGTCTACAATGTGAGAAGCTGTCTAAAACTAGTATCACAAATGGCTAAACTATATTCATTGTTACTTAAAAATGTTATATGTAAATGAGTCAGGCATTAATTCTACAGAACTGGGATCTGGTCAAGAGGGATTTACCTTTCTGTGCTGTGTTATACCAGAAAATCTTGAGCTGTGTCTGAGGCTTAATGGATAGTCTTTTCTAGCCTGCAGGAAGTTCTGAGTTCAATAGCCAGCATGCATCCTCACATGGCTCTGCCCTATATACCTGCAGCATCCTCAAGGAGCACATGAAGTCACCAGGAGGGAGAGAGATGTGTTTCAAAGCCCTGAAGCCTGGGACTTCACCTTGATATGGAGCAGAGTCCTTGCCTGTTTTTATTGAAGTTTTAATTAGCAGTGAACTACAGTATATATTCATTATTAGGTTGTAGCCAATTAGCAATAAACATTTTAATATGCAAATTAATTAAATTAAAATATTCTGGCACTGGGAATTGACAGAGCCCTCTGTTGAAGGTTCCTATTCGTGGTGTGTGTGTGTATTTTGTAAGTTCTATAAATAACATTCCCCACTCCTCATAAGGACCCCAACAACACACCAAAGTTTGAGTCTGCCAAATTCACCCTGGGGAACCAGTGAGTTTATCGGCTTTGCTCACAAGAGAATGGGTGATGCTTACTAACAGGAGTGTGAGTGATCCAAAGAAGTGTCACTGGAAAGTCTTCACCAAACATGAATGATGGATGGCTTCCCCATAGCCACATGGATGGAGCTCCGTAGTTAACCTTTCCCAGCCTATGTACTCCAGAGCCAGCCAGGTGCAGTTAGGACAGAATTTTGTACACATACCTGGGAGGAGTGGGTGGCTGGGATCTCCAGTGAGGCTCTAATGATCTTCCTAAGTCCCATTTTTCTAGGAAGGACTGTCAACATTCTACAGAACAGTTCCTAGTTGATGCTTGGGCAGGTACAACTGATGTGATAAAGATCCCAGCAGCTTTCCTGGGAGGACCAAGTTCTATAACACATAGTTTGTTACATATTGTGGAAGGAGGGAGTAAGGAACATTAGGTCACCCCAGTGCAGCATACTAATAAGTTAGTTACTGTGCAGGAGGACAATGCCCAGATTCCTTTTATAACACGTTGGAAGCTCTCCCACATACTGACCCATTCCTTAGAATCTCTAACCTTAGACTCTCTCCTGATTCTAATTCCTTGGAGTTCACCTGATTTGTGGGTGCTTCCCATACATGTGCATTCTATACATAGGGATACAATGCAAACCATGGGATTAAAAGACTTGTTGTTTGGGACAAGACCTTTCATGGGTGACACATTAAAAAGCAAAGATTAAAGACTGGGATGTCCCTTAGCTAGTAGAGGGCATGCTAGCATGCATGAAATACTGGGTTGCATCCCAACATTTTGTGAACCAGGTGAGGTGGTGCACACCTATAATCCTAGTTCTGAGAAAGTGGAGACAGAGGGATCAGAAGTTCAGGACCATCCTCAGTTACATAGGAAGTTGAAGGTTGCCCTGGGTTACATGACATCCTGTTTTAAAAGGGCAGGGGAGTAATTTAGTAGACATGCATCTGTTGTTCGTTGACGTACTAAAGAAGAGGGTGTGTGTGTGTGTCTGTGTGTGTACACAGGTGTAGGTGAGAATACACACTTGTGTTTATTCTAGTGGGGGTTAGCAACATAGTGATGTTGCTCAGAGAATATTCGCTCATTGATACGGGGTCTCTCACCAGCTTGAAACTCACCGATTAGGCTAGGCTGGTCAGATGAGGAGCCCCAGGATCTGGGGAGATGTCTTATCAGATCCAAGTTCAGTTCCCAATATCCATGTTGAGTGGTTCACACTGCCTGTAATTCCAACTCCAGGGGACTGGCCTCTGCAGATATCTAAGCACATGAAGTATACACTCTGAAAGACATATACATAAGTTTAAAAAAAAATCTTTAAAAATAAAAATTAGAGAGGAGACCATTAACTGTCTAGCCAGTAAATTTTTATTTATTATTATCATTATTATTGGTGGTAGGGTGTGTGTGTGTGTGTGTACATACAGGTGCACATGCGCTGAGGTCAGAGAAGAACTTTCTAGAATCAATTCTCTGTTTCCTCATGAGATCTCCAGCATCAGACTAGCACAGCTGGTTTTGCCTGGTATACAATGTCATCAGCCCTAATTAGTAATTTTTTAAACTCTTTAAAATAGAAGAGTCTTTCTTATGTTCTGAATATTTAGAGAAGTCCTTGGTTTATATAAAAGTCAGTCAGTCTTCCTCCCTCTGTCTCTCTCTTCCTTCCATGTAGTTTGTCTTGTGGGATGTAGTCCAAGTCTGTTTTGCTATGCTAACGATTTTTGAAATTAATTTATTATGAGAAGAGTGCGCACATGCCAAGGCATGTGTGTGGAGGTCAAAGGGCAGCTTGCTAGCGTGACTTCTCCCCTTTCATCACGTAGATACCAGGGATCAGATGTAAGTTATCAGGCTTTGCAGCAATCACCTTTACCCATGAGCCATGCCGCTGACTCCTATGCTAGAGATTTTTATTGTGTTTGGATCAAAGCCTATGTCTGCCTCATGAAAGTGAGGTACACTGGCTTTTATCTTTGTGTAAGCCTTCCGTATATAATTCACTTTCCCTTACCATTTCCTGGTTGTTTATTTATTTCCTTTTCAGTACTGGGGATTGAACATATAAAACCTTGTGCCTGCCCAACAAGTGCTCTACCGCTAAGCCACACTCCCAGCCTTTCACTGGGGATTGTATGCACACACTCCACTGCTGACCAACATCTCAAACCTTTTTGCGTGTTTTTACTTTGCATGTGTTTCATCTGGTGTCTTCTTTGATTGTTGTCCACATTATCTTTTGTTTTTTGCGTAGGGTCTCATTTTGTAGCTCTGACTAACCTAAAACTCATGGAGATCTGCCTGCCTTTTCCTCCTGGATGCTAGAATCAAAAGCATGTCCCACTATGCCCAGCAACATTATCTTTTCAAGCAGCACTTTTCCCTTAACTAGGTGCTCAATGGTTGGTAAGACTGGGGACTAGAGACTCCAAGGATCTATCTGCCTGTCTCAGTTCTCCCTGTGCTGGGGGAGGGAGGGGTCATGACCACATCTGCTCACCCCCTCTTTGAAATCTTTTTTACATTTGTTTATTTGGGGAGAGAAATTGGGCAAGTTCATTTGGATGGATGTTAGGACACAATTTACAAAGAAGTTTGTCTTCTTCCATCATTGGATTACAGAGATCAAACTAAGGTCGTCAGGTTTCCAAGGAGCCACTTACATTCATTGGCTTGAAACTGCCTGTAGTTCCACTTCCAGATGATTGAACACTCTCTTCTGGACTCCAGGCACTTACACATATGTACATATTCCATCACCACTTCACACACACAAGTAAGAATAAATTTAAAGAACAAACTTGAGATAGGGTCATATTATAGAACCATGTTAGAACTCTCTATGTAGACCGAACTGATCTTGAACTCACAGAGCTACACCTGTGCTGTGAACAAAGGCATGAGCCACTACATCTGGCTATAATAAGTCCATCTTTGAAAAAGTAATAACTGAAGAAGAGACCTCTGTTCTTCATATATGTGCACATTTCTCCCATACCCACACATTTACATATATTCACATGCACCACTCGCTGTCTCACATGCACAATAAATAGATAATATATAAGGCATGCATGCATTAGAAGTCCTGTGACCCTTCTACATTATCAGTCCCTGGTATAAGACTGTTTATGTTTTCTTATTTACTCTTCCGTCTGTGTGTTTGTGTTCATGAAGTCTGTAGGCTGTGGTGCCGTCCACATGCATGCACACCATAGGCAGATACCAGCAGGGCCCCACCCATTCCTAGTTATTAAAAAGCTCTATGCTTTTGATTGCCCTACTTTTTTTCTTGTAATACAAAAATAACTAAGCTATTAGAATCCTTTATGATTCAAAGCAGAACATTAGTTTTATTATGTATGGAAAATGGCTCCTTAAACATCAAAATGACATCTAATTATTTCCCATTGGCTTGTATTATATGCTATTATTTTATTGCTGTATACTGTCCAATTACAGAAACGACTCCAAAGAGGCATAATTTTTCTGCTTAATGTGTAATTGTTTATTGAGTGTTTTTCTCATTATGGTGATTTTTTTTCCTTTTAGAATTGCATTTATAAAGAAACTTGCTTAGATTTTTGTAAATTGATTATTATGTTGTTAAAGAAATCATGCATTCAGGCTGTGGGTGACACTGTGTTCAGAACTTCAGGAAGTGTAAGATTTAAAGAGACCCTTCTGTCTTGAAAAGCATGCAGCTGAAGGGCTGCAGAGATGACTCTGCCCTTAAGGGCAGTTGCTGCTCTTGCAGAAGGTCAGTTCCAACATCTGTATCTGGCAGCTCTAAACCACCTGTAGCTCCACCTCCAAGGAATCTGACCTTCTGGCCTCTGTGGGCACCTAAACACACATGCACATACACATAAATAAAAGTAAGTCTTTAACAAGCTAAAGATGTATTAAAATTCCAACAGCAATAAGTTGTATTGGTATCCAGATACACATTTATTTGTTTATATTTTGGGGAGAAAATATAATAATTTATATGATACATAAAAATATAATATAATGTGTTCTACGTTAGTTTAGAAATTAGTGCCTGGGGGCTGGAGAGATGGCTCAGAGGTTGAGAGCACTGACTGTTCTTCTGGAGGTCCTGAGTTCAATTCCCAGCAACCAAATGGTGGCTCACAACCATCTATGATGACATCTGGTACCCTCTTCTGTATACTGTATACATAATAAATAATAATTTTTTTTAAAAAAAGAATGACAGTAATTTATGTCTGAAAGAAAGAAAGAAAGAAATTAGTGCCTAAACCCCACAAGCATCAAGTGTGGCATAGCAGGTCATTCCAGAGCTGTTGATAGTGACTAGCTTTAAGTAAGTAGCTGAGTCAAGTGTGGTGGCTTGGACATGAAATCCCAGCTACCTAGGAGGCTGAGGTAGGAGAATGACAGGTTCAGAACTTTTCCTGGCTATACAGTGAGTTTGAGGCCACAGCAGACAAGTTACCAAGAACTTGTCCCCTATTTAAATGTTCTTGCAGATGCTGGGATGTAGCTTAGCCATAGAACACATGCCTGAAATTCTTCAGTGAGGGGCTGGAGCTTGACTTGTCGCAACAGTAGCTGCCCACAAGCACTTGACAAGAAGCATCATCACTGGAGAGGGTAGGGTGGCAAAAGAGATTGGCAACATAGCTGGGTGTTTAGGGTGAAGATGGTCCAGGCAGAACTGAAGATAGCAGCCACATTGGGCTGCAGCACATGGCATCTAGAACAAGCAAGACACAGCCTTCAGTTGTTGAAGAAGCAGACAGATGGCCTCCCTTTGCTACGCTTGTCTGCACAAGCGTCTCTGAAGGACCTGTACCTGGACACATCAGTCAAGACAGGGTAGTTCCCAAGCCTCAAATCCACTTCTGTTGTTCTGGTGACCTGAACCATCTGTATGTAATGGCTGGTAACTTGTCCACTACTTGAGCTCTAGACACTGATCTGTAGCATTGTGTTAGTGAGTTTATTTCTGATAGCTGAAGTCAGCCATCTTTACCACACTCTACACTTGTGGAGACTTGTAACTTCAAGTTTGTGTTTGAATGTGTTTTCCTCTTTGTGATACACTGAGGACAAGAAAACCAAATGGCAAGAGATGCTATTTTCCTACAAAGAATGTATCACACAGATGGTTAATCTGTAAAAATCAACATAAGGGGACCAGTGATTGGGCTCAGTAGGTAAAAGTGTTTACTCTGCAAGTCTGAGGACCTCAGTTCAAATCCCTAGCACTCCATGGTATGCATCTATGACCCCAACACTGAGGGGGAATATGGAAACAGGAGGATCATTGGAGCTTGTCTGGACCACAATCTAGCTCCAGGTTCAAAAAGAGACCCTGTCTCAAAAAGGTAAGGTACAGAGTGATAGAAGGCATACCAGATGTCTGCTGGCTTCCGTGTACATATACAGACACACATGCCCACACATATCCATGTGCATAAACCACACATACCAAATGTCAACTTAATGATGAACAGACTGGGCTCTTAAAAGAGAAAACTGGGGATGTAGCTGAGTGTTTTTCTGACATTCATGAAGCCCTGGGTTTGATCCTCAGCGCTCCTAAACCAGGCATTGTGGTGCACACCTGTACTCTGCTAGCAAAGAGAGTATTGGTGATAGGGGATCTGAAGTTCAGTCTTCCTTGGCTGTATATGGAATTCAAGGCCAGCCTAGGGTGTATGATACTCCTTCTCAAAAGAGGAAAAGAAATACTGGGTCTAATGTCACACAAGGATAATGGTGGACTCTTGCTGTGCCCCCACATGGCGTTCATGTGACAACATTGGAATATTGAAGTTGCTAGATACACTAGGAGATAATGGAATCTAAAACTTAACTGAGAAAAGAAAACACTGCAATTCCTTTTTTCCCAGTCTCTCTTTAATATACTAAATATTCAAAGGCTTAGTTCATCTCTGTCACCATTAGAACAACTTATGGATTCATCGTAAAAGTTTCTGTGGTGCTCATACATAAACCACTCAGACGGATTGCAGTGGGTTATCTCTAGTCAGTCCTATGTGGGCCATGGCAGGTAGTGTGTAGAGACTGGGGAGCAGTTTTATCCCTGGCCCCCAGGAGTATATGCAGGATGCACTTGCCAAAATAGAGAACTTCTCTCTTGAGGAGTAGCTCAGTTCTCCCAGTCAACCCCTGGGGACAGGACAGGCATGTGACTCTGAAGCTCTGAAGGCATAGTTTCCTGCTGTACCACACAACATGTGACAGCTTGGGAACTCTGAAAACTCAGCTCTGAGCTCTGGCTCAGCTGGTCAAGCGCTTGCTGGGCCCAGAAGGGACATGCAAACCAACAGAACTAAGTGTAGTGACACACTCATGCTGTCTCAGCGCTGGGGAGGTAGAAACAGGAAGACAAGCGAAGTCAATGCATGATGTAGGTCACTCTGTTTTAACAAAGGGTTTTCCAGAAGTTTCTGAAGTCTGCACTGAGCCAGGTCTGCACTGTGCATGCTTCGGTGGCACATTTCTCATGTCCTCACATAGGACGACATGGGCATAGGATGTGATTCAAAAGTGCCCGCTCTTTTTCTGGTTCATACCGAACAGCTTGAGGATTGTGAAGTTGAGATTCCGGGGTTCTTAAACACGATCGGAAGTATCCAACCAGCCTTTGTAGATGCCAGGCTATTCCTTTTATTCTAATTTTGATCTTCCATCTGCTTGGCCCTTTATCATGCTTTTTAAATTTTCATTCTTTAAAAGTGTACATTTTGTGCCCTTGTGTGCAAGCGCCCGTGTAGAAGTGAGAAGACGATTTTCTGGAGTTGGCCTTCCTCCCTCGTATGGGTTTGGAGAAACAAACTCAGATGGCCAGGCCTAGCAGCAAGTATCTTTCCTCACTGAGTATCTCATTAGCCCTCATCACTCTTATTTTCTAGAAGCTACAAAGGAAATGAAATGCTTGGCAGTCATGGTTGGCCATAAAAGGCTCTTTTGTTCTATAGCAAAACCTGGCCGTACACAGTATTAATTATTCTGTATTTGCTGGGAACAAACACTGGACAGAAACAGCTTAAGGAAGGAAGAAAGGCCATCAGGATGAGACGGCATGGTGGCAGGTGCAGCAGGTATTTTGTCTCATAACATCCACAGTCAGGAAGTAAGAGAAATAAGTGCTAGTGTTTGGCTGGCTTTCTCCTTTTCATGAAGTACAGGACCCTAGCCTGTGGGTAGCTAGTGCTGCCCATTTTCAGAGTGTCCTCCTACCTCAGTATAAACTCATATAGAAACACTCTTGTGGACACACCCAGAGATGTGTTTCCATGGTGATCCTACATGCTGTTAAGTAGACAGTAAAGATTCAGCATCACAGGTGGGCATCATCAACCCAGCATCTAACATGCATCTTAGTGGCAGATCGTTCACTGGCCTTGAGGCATGAGGAACATCGGGTATAAGCTAGAGCAGGGATGCTTTATCAGTATTGGGGTCAGGGAGGGAAATGTGAAATGGGCAATCATTCTGGATCTTAGGCTTTGGTTCTTCTTATTGGATTAGCCCATCCTGGGTAATTTCAGTAAATCACAGAAGCCACTCTTTGTGTTTGTTTGTATTTGTGTGCATGTCCATGTATGCCATCACATGTGTGCATGTCCGTATATGCCACCACATGTGTGGTGGTCAGAGGGCAACCTTGAACTTGCAAGTATTGCTTATTTTCTACCAACCACATGGACCCAGGGATTGAACGCAAGTTTGATGGCATACATACACCTAATGAGCCATTTTGGGTGGCCTGCTTTAGGGGAAAAAAAATTCATTCACTATGTGACATTTCTAAATGAGAGTAGTGAATTCTTTGAGGGTAGAGGAACTCATTTTTAAAATGTAACACCCCTCTTTGTTTCTTGCCTGGTAATACATTTTCATGATAGAAACATTGAGAAGTTAAAAATAAAATAATCATAGGCTTAGAGCATATTCTGCTATATAGTCTTATCAACCTGTGCATACATGTATATGTTTATGCAGATCATTTTCAGTTTTGAGACCAAACTGACAATATTTTTTACATTTCTTTGTGGAATTTTGTCCATGTGGTTTCTGTTTCCTCGTTTGATTTTTTTAAAAAAAGGTTTATTTATTTATTATGTACAGTGTTCTATTTGAGTATATGCCTAAAGGCCACAAGAGCGCACCAGATCTCATTACAGATGGTTGTGAGCCACCATGTGATTGCTGGGAATTGAACTCAGGACCTCTAGAAGAGCAGCCAGTGCTCTTAACCACTGAGCCATCTTTCCAGCCCCTTGTTTGACCTTTGAGAGAGGATTTCATGTAGCAAAAGCTAGCCTCAAGCTTTCTATATAGCCAAGGCTGGATCTCAATTTCAGACCCTCTTGCCTCTGCTTTCCAAGTATTGAGATCACAGGGGTGTACCACCCCATCTGGCTCTGCCAACACCATTTTGCTGCAGCTATGGAAACATTGAACACTTGATTCCATTGAAAAAATCACTCAGAGAACTTCCTATGTTTTCACTGGACACTTGCAGGTAGTTACTGTCTTTGAGCAGTAAGTGACTAGACTTGAAGATGTGCTGTGGTTCATCAAGGAGAAAACACCAGATCTCAACCTTACCAACCCAATATCTATTTTATGTGCTATCCATAAAGATTTCATAGCCAGGCCTTGGTGGTGCACATCTTTAATTCTAGCAGTTGGGAGGCAGAGGCAGTTGGATTTCGAAGTTTAAGGCCAGCCTGGTCTATAGAGTGAGTTTCAGAATAGCCAAGGATACCTAGATAAACGCTGTCTCAAAAGTAATTAGAGAGAAGTAATTTTTTATACTGGCATAATAGGCTTGGAAGCATAGAAATGCTTGCTTACAGTGAAGATGTTATGGTTAGATGTGGGTCAGCCAGATGGCTCAGTAGGTATAGGTGTTGCTAGTGAAACTTGATGGCTTGTGTTTCATGCCCAAGATGCACATGGTAGAATCATGTGAGTCTCTGGAGAACTAACTCCCATGAGTTATTCTTTGACCTCCACATGCACAGTGGCCTGCTCCATCACTAAATTAATAAATGTAAGTTGTTAAAATGAGTCAAACTTTTATATAGCCATATAAAGATGTTTATATATCCATAGATGATGACAAGGGCAATCTTTTGTATGTGTAGGGGGGTTGGTTTGTTTGGGTTATTTTTGTTTGGATTTAGTTTTTCTCTATGTAGCACTAGCTGGCCTCAGACTTTGTTGAGGGGTTGATATCATGGTCTCTCTACACAGCCCTGACTTTCTTAGAACTTACTATGTAGATGAGACTGGCCTCAAAATTACAGACATTTGCCTGTCTCTGACTCCCAGGCACCAGTGTAAAGGCGAGTACCACCACCTCTGGCAAGGTCCCAAACTCTAAACCACCGTTCTGTATGAATTCCTTTCCATTGCTATGACAAAATGCCCCACTAAAGCAACCTAAGAAAGAAAGGATTTATTTGGCTTACGGTTCAACGCTACAGTCAGTCAAGCTGGGGAAGGTGAGGTAGGAGTGTGAGACAGCTGGGCGTGTTGCCTCTGCAATAGAGAAACAGAGAGATGGATGCTGGTGCTCAACTTCCTCTCCTCTTTTATTCAGCCTGGAAATCTCTGAATATTGGATGGCTCTTGCCCACAGTGATGGTGGATCCTTTAATGTAGAAACTCCCTCAGAGACATGCTGAGAGAGTTGTCCATGGAGGTTCTAGATTCTGTAGACTTGATAATCAAGGTTAACCATTATAGATACCATGATCAGCTTTCCCGATTTTAAATATGGTTTGCTTCAAGTACTGAACAACTCCTGGTAAAGTTCCAAGTATAAAAGTCAGAGTTTAAGCATGGGGGCACGTGCCTGTAATTATAGCACTCAGGATCCTGAGGCAGGGGCATAGCTGAGTTTGAGGCAAAAGACATGATATTAAAAAACAAAAATCCCCTGTGTGTTTAGAGGAAGGGAACACAACCCCAAACACAGCGATATCATTTCCAGAAATTTTGTGTAAATAAAACCATGCAAAACAGAGGTCAATTCTGAGTCTTCACAGCTGCACGGTATCAAGTGAGGTTTAGGAAGCTAACTAAGGTGGTCAGTGTACAGCAATGCTCTTCTCATCATTGTACATCTGATAGATTGAAGCACGGGAGTAGGGTCCAGGGGTTAGGAGCCCGAACCGAAGCAACCATGTCAGGGGGCTCACTTCCTGCAGCTTGTTTATCCAGCTCCAGCGCTGGGACGGCCTCCTTCCCACGTCTGTAGGCACCTGTGCTCCAGGCACACAAATGTACACAGGAATCAAACAAATAAAATCCAGTTTTAAAGAGCCAGTAGTGCCCTACAGTTACTGTCACAGCCAGGTAGCACACTACACATGTCTAAACTCTTCCAGAAGGGGGCATTATCTAATGAGAACTACTTCTTACATATTTGGTTCCCCCCTCATGTTATTTGTAGTTTTTGCATAATAAGCACTTTGAAAAAAACGGGGATACATTGCTGAAAATTTACAGGCCCTACGATTTCTTCTAACAAATTGTTCCCATGATTATATGATATTACGGCAAAAAGGATTCTTGTTTTTATTTTTTGTCTTTTGGGTCTTTTGGTTTTTGCTTGGGATAGACCCCAAGGCCTTGTGCATACGAGGTGACTGTGCATTCATGGAGTCCCGCCCTTTGTGCAGCTAGCCTGTGAAACAGCTTCTAGGCTGGTAACATAGTTACAACCACAGGACTTACAGGTATCCAATGACCCGATGACTAGAGCAAACCACTTCTTTCTCCAAGAGCCTCCTATTTTCTTGTTTGGTTTGATTGGTCCTGGGGATGGATCTTCATTCACTAGACTTTATCCTCAGCCCGTCAATAGAGCATCTTTATTGGGCAGGAGCTCTATACTGAGCCACACCATGGCCCTTAGCTGGGGGAGGTGGCATTCTTTACTAGGGCTATACTCCTGAATTACTTCCTTAGCCTTCATTGGAGGCAATATTATCATTGATTTCCTTTCAAGACATATACAAAAGTTCTTACTTCCATGGCATCTCTCTTTTGTGTTATCTTTTAAAAGTGCTTTTCACTTCTTATTTATTTATTTATTTTAATACATCCAGGAGTTTTCTCTGCATGTATGTCTGTGCACCACATCTGTGCCTGGTGCCCTCTGAGGTCAGGAAAGGGGGATGGATGCCAGGGAACTGAAGTTATTAATGGTATACATTGCCAAAACAATGGGAATCGGGGAGCTGGGTGGCAGGTGTAGAGTCTTGTTTGGAATGGTACGTCCTTTGTAAAGATTGCTTGTTCTTGGGGCTGGAGAGATGGCTCAGAGGTTAAGAGCACTGACTGTTCTTCCAGAGGTCCTGAGTTCAATTCCCAGCAAAACCACATGGTGGCTTACAACCATCTATGATGAGGTCTGGCGCCCTCTTCTGTAAAACTGTATGCATAATAAATAAATAAATCAAAAAAAAAAAAAAAAAAAAAAAAAAAAAGATTGCTTGTTCTTTCCTGGCACTGGCTCTCTTTCACAGCCCCCCATTTTTGTCTCTTCTCTCTCCCATTCAGATCCAGACTTGGGTGTTGGCCCGCTGCCTGAACACAACCAAGATGCAGGACCAATTGTCCCCAAGATCTCTGGTCTAGAGAGAAGCCAGGAGAAGAGCCAGGACTGTTGCAAAGAATCCGTCTTTGAACCCGTGGTGCTTAAAGACCCTCATCCTCAGCTCCCGCAGCTGCCATCTCAGCCCCAGACGGAACTCCAGCTCCACATTCCATCTCCAGACCCAGACCTGGTCCAGCGTACAGAGCCTCCACCCCAGTTTCCTCCTCCAAGTACACAGCCAGCCCAAGGCCCCCCAGAAGCCCAGCTGCAGCCTGCCCCACCGCCTCAGGTGCAGCGGCCACCCCGGCCACAGTCCCCCAGCCATCTGCTCCAGCAGGCCCTTCCGCCTGTACAGTCACATCCCTCCTCCCAGAGCCTGTCCCAGCCACTGTCAGCTTACAACAGCAGTAGCTTGAGTCTCAACAGCTTAAGGTAAGTGACCCTAATCTTCCTAGGCAGGATACAATGGTATTGTATGTTTGCAGCTTGCCCTAGGATTTTAATAGGTGAGGCTGAAAGACAGGGAAAGGTATTGGTGAAATGTGGGTCTCTTGGGTTGGGTGTCTAAGGCATTGGTAGGGGGTGAGGGTGGGATAAAATTACTTGCCATAGTAGATGAAGGAGGGGAAAGTTGTCTTCAAAAAAAGCTGGAGGAGCCAGGCCTGGAGGCGCATGTCTTTAATCCCAGCACTGGGTAGGCATAGACATGAGGATCTCTGAGTTCAAGGCCACCCTGTCTACAGATAAGAGTTCCAGGACAGCCAAAGAAACCTTGTCTCAAAATAAACAAAAGCTGTACCAGGACACCCATTACAGAGGGCAGGGGTGGGGGCAGGGCAGGCATGCTGAAGCACACTTGAAGATTTTTCCTGGGCAGAATCTGAGAAGGGAGGTTCTGTGTTTCTTGTGGGGGCTGCATTTTAAGAAAGCTGTGCTGTTATTTCCAGAGGCCTGGGAACCTAGGAGTTTGGAGTTCTTTAATAGGAGGCTCTTTCTCCCATTTTGAGTCACCCAGCTCTGTTGAAAGAGAATCCCTGGGGATTGGAGAGATAGCTCAGGGATTGGGAGTACTGACTGTTGTTCCAGAGGTCCTGAGTTCAATTCCCAGCAACCACATGGTGGCTCACAACCATCTATGATGACATCTGGTACCCTATTCTGTATGCTGTATACATAATAAATAAATAAATCTTAAAGAAAGAGAATTCCTGCTGGAGAGCCAAGTTCCCTTTGACTCAGTGAGGCCTCACAAAGGAAGGTTGACACAAATGATATCTGCAAAGAAGAAGGAGAGATGAGCCTCTAGGGTCCTAATTCAAGTTCTACCACTGTCCAGGCTCTATCTTTGTTACCGCTTTCCATTTGGAAAGCAGATGACTTGCATGGTTTAGGGACTGCTTTGCTTTCTATGTACCCTCCCGACAGGGTCAGGTCCATTTCGTGATCCTCTGAGCCAGAAGAGTGAAGTGGTAGTCGATTCTCTTGTTGCTTTAACAAAATACTTGACAGAAGCAATTTAAAAAAGGGAAGGGTTTGCTGTGACTCATAGTCTAAGGGCCCAACTCATCATGGTGGGGAAGGCATGGCGTCGGGAGCCTGAGGCAGCTGGTCCCCCGGCATCTGCAGCCAGGAAGCAGAGAGAGACATGCTGGTGCCCAGCCTGATTTTTTTCTTTTTAGTTGCTCCAGGACCCCATTCCATGAGATGGTGCTGTCCACATTCAGGGTGGGTCTTCGGCCAGGCAAAACTCTCAACCTATGTGCCCAGGCGTTTATCTCACAGGAGATGAAGCCCTACATAGCCTGGCCCCTCACTGTCCTGCTTTCACTCCAAGGTGACAGTGGCCGAACTCAGAGAAGCATTTTATTCTATTTTCTTCACTCAGCTGCTAGTGTGGCTTGTAGAAGGTGGGAAGGCTGGCCCCCCGCTAGGGTGGAGGTGGCATGTTTGCAATAGAAATAAGAGGAGGAGCCACCTGAACAGGGAATGGGGGTGCATCCAGCAATGGAACAGTAGCTAGGGTGCTGCACAGTTGTCCGCAGTTCCCAAGGCTGCTGGGTGGAGAGGAAACACATAAGGCAGGCATGCGGACCAGTTACAGGCAGGGAGAGAGGATCCTTAAAAGTACATTTCTGTATTTATTTATTTGTGTGTGTGTGTGTGTATGTGGGCACATGCTTGCCAGGTATGGAGGTCAGAGGGTATCTTGTAGAATTCAGTTCTCTCTGTCTTTCATGTGGTCCTCAGAGATTAAACTGCTTGTCAGATTGTTGGCAAGAGCCTTTACCCTAACACTGAGCCGTCTCACCTGCCAAGGACTGACCGGCTTCCTTCCTTCCTTCCTCCCTCCCTCCTTCCTTCCTTCCTTCCTTCCTTCCTCCCTCCCTCCTTCTCTCCCCTTCCTTCTCTTTTTCCCTCTGTCCTTTTTTTCCCTCCTTTCTTCTTTCTTTTCTAAAAAGTAAAGTTGGGATACTCATTTGGTGGAATGCTTGCCTAGTGGGCATGAAATCCTAGGTTCCATCCCCAGCACTGTATAAACTGGAAAACTGATATTCAGCTTTAATTCCAGCGCTGGGGAAATGGCTGTATGAAGATCACAAGTTCTAGGTCACTCTCTGTTAATGTAGTAAGGAGGAGACCAGCCATGAGTTACATGAAACCCTGTCTCAAAAACAGTCTGTTACCATAGCAAAGAAAAAGCCATTGAACGACAACAAGGAATTGCTGACCTTCCCCTTGTTCTTCGTCCTAACAGCAGAAGCAGTACTCCAGCCAAGACCCAACCCGGCCCTCCCCACATCTCCCACCACCCCTCTGCTTCTCCTTTCCCCCTCTCTCTGCCCAACCACAGCCCCCTGCACAGCTTCACACCCACCCTCCAGCCCCCTACCCACTCACATCACCCCAATATGTTCGCCCCTCCCACTGCCCTGCCTCCTCCCCCACCGCTGACATCTGGAAGTCTGCAGGTGCCCGGGCATCCCGCAGGGAGCACTTACTCAGGTAAGATGAGGCAGTCTCATTGGCATACCCATACTCCTGGTACCCCTCACTAGTCACCTCACCGCTAGCTATATTCACACTTGTCACCCTTTTTGTATGTGACCCTTGAGTCTTCTTCAAATCTTCTGTGTCTGCGGTTCAGCAAAGCTTCTAAATTGCCAAGCAAGGCTGTGGTGAATTTGATGCTGAAGAAGAAAATAGAGTGCCTAAGTGACTTTTTTATATGATATCACCAGTGAGTGAAAATTAGATGACATGTGACGGCATGTGCTCTGTGACATGCTTTTAAACTGTGACAGCAATTACAGGCCTCTGTGTTCACTTCAGGATCTTTAGGTTGTGTCTTGGTGTAGGGGTTTATTTTGTCAAATAGGACCCCTTCTGTCTTGTATTATATTTGTTTTTATTTGTGTGTGTGTGTGTGTGTGTGTGTGTGTGTGTGTGTGTGGTGTTTATCTGAGCTTAGAAGCAAGAGTGTCAACTGTGGAACTGTGGGTATTATTCCTCAGGGCACAGTCAACCACCTTGTTTTTGTGTTGTTGTTTTTAGCCAGGTTTTATAAGTGTATATGTTGTTACTGTTGTTTTGAGACAATCTTATTAGTCCGGAACTCGCCAAGTGTGCTGGGAGTGACTGAGCTTGCTTTTAGGCTCGGTGCTGAGATTCTAGATAGTGAACTTGACTCGAACTGAGAGCCAGCATTGGTATAGCGTATCTATTTCCACCTATTGTCTCCTAGGGCCTGGCTCCACCCCTGTGTGCCCAAGTCAATTGTCCTTATCCCTATATCCTCCATTCATCCAGTGTCACTAGGTCCTTAGAGACACTATGCCCAGCTTTTTGACATGACATGACATTACTATCCTGTAGAGCTCACACTGGAGAACCACACAATCTAGTTTTACACACACACACACACACACACACACATTTTCATTGTGGCATCTACTAATGTAGCTCAGTTGGGAGAGTGCTTGCCCATACAGCCCTGGTGTACATCCTTATCACTACATAAACCATGTATGGTGTTATGTGCCTGCCACCCCAGAGCTCAGGAAGCAGAGGCAGGAGGATCAGGAGTTCAAGGTCATTCTGGGTTACATGAGACTCTCCTTTATTTTTAAACAAAACAAGAACTTTATAACGTATTAAATAAGTTCATGATTCTGTGTTGGGCTGAATTCATAGCTATCCCGTGCTACACTGGCATGTTGTATGCACACTGGACATGTTTACAACCAGGATGTCCTGTTCTGAAAGAAAAGGTGCCACCACCATTATCTCCCTTTCCTTCTTTTCCAGAACAAGATATCTTGAGGCAGGAACTGAACACACGTTTCCTGGCCTCTCAGAGCGCTGACCGAGGGGCATCCTTGGGCCCTCCACCCTACCTGCGGACTGAGTTCCATCAACACCAGCATCAGCACCAGCACACTCATCAGCACACGCACCAGCATACCTTCACTCCGTTCCCCCACGCCATCCCACCCACTGCCATCATGCCGACGCCAGCACCTCCCATGGTGCGTACCCCAGGCAGAAATGTGAGGATAAGTAGAGCATGCAGCTTGGCTCGGGGGTTGGCATGGGCATTGGGAGACACTGGAGAGGGGATGGGAAGAGGTGACTGTATTGGGGGAGGAGATGTTCCTTGGGGCTTGTCCATCTTTGCTAATGAACTCTGGTTCTAGAGCACCAGAATCAGGACATTTTTCTAGATGGCTATCATTGGCACCGTGGATAGATTTAATTCTGGGTGCCTTTACAACACTCAAATGAAGCCTTTTAACTTGTTAAGGGTTATTGTGTTTCCTTGTGCATGCTGGATGATTGTCTCCAGATCTAAAAATGTTTAATACCAAATATAGAAATACTTAAAAGATTGGGAATGAAGAGGAGAGAAGCAAGGGACCTGTGGGGAGGATATTCTGCCTGGGTGCTACCTCTTCCTTGATCGTATATTCTCCCAATCCTGTTTTCCTAAAACTCCCATACTTCTTGTTATTCTGCAATATAACACAGGGCCCTAAACTGACGTTATGTCTGATAGCAAGCAGGCAGCAGGGGCAGATGTGTCCCACAGAGATATAACTCAGCAGTGACAGAGCCTTACTTTGTCTTGTCCGGGGACTGGCACATGTGTGGAGAACTAGAATATCTGCTTTAGGAACCAGAAATACTAATGAATGATGCTATAGTGGAATTACATATATATATGCATACATATATATGTATGTGTATATATATATGTTCCAAGAGAGTGGCCTCCTGATGGCAGTGACTATCAAAATATTATATTGCTAATCTTTAATATTTAAAGAAGTACTTGGGACTGGAGAGAGGGTTCAGTGGTTAAGAGCACTTGCTGTTTTTCCAGTTCCTAGCCCCCATGTTGTACAGCTCACCACCACCTATAACTTTAGCTGCAGGGGATCCAGTGCCCTCTTCTGGCCTCCTTGGGCACCTGAATACTTGTGCACATATCCACACACAGGGACACACACACTTTTTTTTTTTTTTTTAAATACACATTTTCTGTACAGAGGCAAGGTTCCAAGATCTCCCCCAAATTACTCATCTTGTACTGTAACCGCACAGTCAGTAGTTTTTCCTGCCACAGAAAAGATGAAAATACAGGAAGTTAGCTCTTGGCATGAATTAGATGATGTCTTGGAGTTTTTATTGCTGTGATGAAACACCATGACCAAAACAATTTGGGCTAAGAAAAGGTTTATTTGACTTACATATTAAGAGTCACCATCCACTGAGGGAAACCAAGGCAGGAACACAAACTGGACAGGATCTTGGAGACAGGAGCTGATGCAGAAGCCATAAAGGGGTGCTGCTTACTGGCTTGCTCCCCATGGCTTGCTCAGCCTATTCTTAATATCATCCAGACCACCAACCTGGGGATGACCACAGTGGACTGGTCCCTCTCACATCGATCACTAATTTTAAAAATGCCCTAAGGCTTTTCTACAGCCCATCTTTGGGAGGCATTTTCTAAATCAAGAGTTCCTCCTCTCCAATGTCTTTATCTAAGATAAAGTTGACATACATCTATCCAGCACAGGTGGGAGGTGCACTTTTGCCGGATGTTTGCCTTGTGCCAGTCCCCAAACATAGCATCAAGGGGTCCTGAGGAGCGGGACCACACTGGGTGGACTTAACACTTTGCATTGACATTTCGGATACTTCCTGTTGGGAGACTTGCTTTCTGTATACCTCGGGGTGGACGCAGAAGTGTGTCTAGTGGGCTACCTCCATCGGAGGGGTGTACAAAGCATGCCGCCGAAGTAACTAGCTTTTGCTTTGATCCCTTTACAGTTTGACAAATACCCCACCAAAGTTGACCCATTCTACCGGCATAGTGTGAGTCCTTCTGCTGTGCTACACATTCATTGTAACGCTTTTTCCATCTTCAGTGCTCTTGCCACAGATGAGAAGGTGCCTGGCGGCCTTCTCTGTCACCTTGTCACCTGTGCAAGGGTCTCCTCATCGCTCCTTTATCATTCGGGGTGCTTGCTTGTGTGCCGTTTTTTTTTTTTTTTCTTTTTGCTTTGGATGGTAATGCAGTATCATCTACCATATCAAAAGATCACCAGCAAGCCCACTGCGGTGGATCAGCCTGTTTCAGCCTGTTAGCCTGCAGCTAAAGAAATGAAGGCGGGAGGGTCAGGAGTTAAGATTATCCTTGATATACATAGTGAGGTCAAAGACAGCCTGGGCTATGTGAGACCCTGACTCACAAAAGCCAAACAATAATAAATCGTTATCATTGCTCCATTTTGGAACTTTCTGCAACCACACAGCTATCCAAAAGAGTGGGTGGGCTGTCAGTAAAATTTTTATTGTCTGTCTTAGGAGAGTATGAAATCCCAGATTTTCATTGTCATTCAAACTACTAGGAACCCAGAACTTCTGGAACTAAACTTTAATTCTTTCCTATAAATAAACCATCCCTATTAATTTGACTTATGCCTCTTTAAAGAGTGAATTTTTCGTCCCTCCTATAATAAATACAGCACCCTTTTCCACATAACTAGATTGGTATCCAGGCCTTATTTCAATTGAACAGCAGCAACAACAAAATGTCAGTTAATTTATAGAAGGTCTTACCTAGACACGTTAGCACACACCTCTTATCACAGCACTTGGGAAATGGAGGCAGAAGGATCCAGAATTCAAGGCCAGCTTTGGGCTATCTGAGAACTTCTCTCAACAAAAAGCCAAAAACAAAACAAAAAGCCTTAAAAGGGGAATTGTTATTTTTCTCTTTACACTCATTGTTGTTTATTTGAAAAGCACTTCTGCTTTGTGTAATTTTTATTTTATGTAAATTGGTATTTTTGCCTGCATGTATAACTGTGTGAGGGTGTCAGATCTTGGAATTACAGACAGTTGTTAGCTGCCATGTGGATGCTGGGAATCGAACTCTGGTCCTCCAGAAGAACAGTCAGTGCTTTTAACCACTGAGCCATAACTCCAGCCCCTGCTTTGTGTAATTCTAAGTATGTATTCCCAGGGTATAAATTGGTACTGACCGGAGTTGTCTGTTGAGCAGTGTAAGAGACAAGAGAAAGATCTGACAATTTGACCGTGATATTTTGATTATGGTGCATTTTGATCTGAAACTTCTCTAGTTTCTTTACTCAGTGGTTAATTTGTATTTTTAAAGCAAAGCCAAGGAAGATTAGTCATTGTAGCCATGTTGATCTAGTGTACAGGTCTTGTTGCTTCATTAGATAGTACTAGTCTTAACACCCTGGTTGTAATGCTGCTTAGCACATATAAAGGCTGGATTCATGCATATGCACTGCTTACTGTGCAAGAGTATAGCTGAGGTATGTACACCAGAAAATCCTAGAATTCAGTTAGAACTATTTCCTCTTTATATGCATTTGGAACTGACCCAAGGAAAGGCTCTTGGAATTTGAGGGGCCAGGTTTATATACAACAGTCTCCTAATATGCAGGAAGCCCTGGGCTTCATCCTCAGCACTGAATACCAGGCATGGTAATACACACCTACATCCCCAGAAATTGGGGGTGTGAAGACAAAAGGGTCAAGTTTTCAAGGTCATCCTCAGCTTTATAGGCAACCTGAAGTCAGCCATGCCCCTCCCAGACAGGTTAGTTAAGAGTACTTGCTGCTCTTGCAAAGGACCTAAGTTCTGTTCTCAGCACCCAGGTAGGGTGACTCATAACTGCCTGTAACTCTGGCTCCAGGGGGAGATAGAAGCCCTTTTTTGGATTCTACAGGCACTACACTTATGAATGTGCATGTACACACACACACACACACACACACACACACACACACACACACAGAGAGAGAGAGAAAAAAAATCAAATAAGTAGTAAGAGGGAGAGAAAAAAAAATACTTAGGTTACTCATTCCTGTGGGCTCCACCCTGGATTACTGAGCACTGAGACACAAATGCATTTTAGCAGTAACAATAAGAATTCAGTAAATCTGTGGGCTTCGTCTTTGAGTATGCCTCATACACGGGACAGTCTGTCCTGACTTGGTGCTCTGTAGATTTCAATGAAACGTCAGGGGTTGGAGAAATGGCTTAACTCATATGGTTTGTACCCTATACGTATGAAGACTTGAGTCCAACCCCCAGAAGCCTGTTGTGATGGTGCACACTTGTAATCCCATCCCTGGGGAGGTGGAGGCAGAAGGATTCCTGAGCATCACTGCTCAGCCAATTGGCTAGTCAGAGAACACATCCCAGTCAGAGACCCTGTCTCACAATAAGACAGAGAGGCTGGAGGAGATGATCCAGTGAGTAAAAATGTTCGCCACATAAGCCTAGAGTCCCCGGTTCAATCCCTAGGGCCCACACAAGGGCAGAAAGAGAACCAACTTATCACAGTTGTCCTCTGATTTACACATGCGTATCCTGACACCACCCTCCCAAACATAGTATGCCCCCCACACTAACAATAATAAATACAATATCTACAAAAGCCACGATGGACAGCCTTGACGAGAGCACTCTCTCTCACACACACACACACACACAAACATTGAAAATAAATAAATGAAAGATCAGCTAATGAAATAATTCTAACCAAAACTGTCATATGCTCAGCAGGTGGCCCAGGCTGGCTTCCCAGGACCATAGTGTCAGTGCCTTCCTTCCTGATGGGCCACAGAAGGTCACTGGGTTAAAGTTGGAGGAAGAGGAGTCTGGAGGTCTGGGAAGTTTGTTTTATGACCAAGACACTTCAGGCTTTTAGACAAGGGTTAGGAGTCAATTCTGTTCCTACTCTAGGAGGTCTGCAAAAGAAGGAAGGGGAGAGAAATGGACCTCACATTTTTTTTTTCCTTTTTTAATTGTAACCATTAGAGAGGAAAGGACCACTTGGAGGCAAAGTCATAGAAATTTGAGCGTTTTAATACAGCATGTATTTAATTACTCCGCTTTATACGGCGTACTGGGGGAGAGTTATTTCATAATATTAACGATAGTGGCTAATCTATGAAGTAGTCTCCCCTGCTTTGGGGATTAGGATGTTATAAGGCAAATTAAGATGCAGTGCACTCAAGGAGCTGAGACACAATTTTAGACTTAAAAGTAGTTTTAAATGAGGGTACTTGGCTGGCAATCGCTGTTTAAGTGGATTTAGTTCAATATCAATTAGTCTGGAAAACTTCTTGGTATCTTTGTAGAGAGCAAAATGAGATAGAGAGCAACAGAAAACATTGTAGCTCAGAAGGTAGTGTTTCAGAGTATGAGTTGTAGTCGTTACTGAAAACAGCCTAGAGTATTATTAAAGGAAGCGTGTTATTGTATTTTTAATGTCCTAGAAAGCGTTGGAGCTGGGAAGTTGCTTACATGTCATATGATAGTTTAATCATAGAATCAGAGAAATAAGATTTTTCAAGCAATGAGACATGTTTCTGCTGCCGCGGCTTGCACTATATGTCTAGTCTGTTTTGGTTCCACCGATACTGTTTGTGATTTGTAAGCTGTTGAGTCCAGAAGACTCACACCTCATTAGAAATCATCTTTGTGCCATTGAGTGGTCAGAATCACACTGGAGCTCAGCTTCCCCACTGGACCCTCCAGCAAGCCTGTTCCCTGAGCAGCCCACGAAGCGAAAAGTGGGCAGAAGGATTTCTGTTTAATATGTAAACATCAGGTGCGTTGAGTACCTAAAAATCTGGGACAGTTAAAACACGGCATCCCGGATTCCCGTGTTATCCCTGTTGCTTCAAATGATCAGTGATGGAAAACAGACTAGACAATTGTTTTTAGACTTTCTGTATGAAAATTGGCAATTCCATTTAAAATGTAAGCCGAGTCATTTAACCCTCCACAAATATCCATCATGATTTTAGATGAGGGGATTAAATTGTCCTCTGGAAATGGCACTTCAAGAACAGCCTAATGAAGCAAGGATTGTGAATCGTCTCTTTCTGAAAACCACCAAACATCCAAATTCATTTAAAACTCATCAAGTTTCAACAATATAAAATACTGACCCTCCTAAAGGCCTTCTCTTCTTTTTTTTCAATTTTCCTTTTTTTTTCTAATTCACTTGTAATTTACCAGGCATCTTGTTGGGCTCAGCATCCCCTGTTTTCGATGTGCATGGAGGGCTTCTGTGTGATTTCTTGATTAATAATTAGCAAAGCTCTCTCTCTCTAATGATGTTCTCATCAGGGACATCATTTGTTGGCCGATTGATTCTGAACTACTTTTTAACTTTTTTCGTTAAACATTCATGGCGCATCTGTGTGTTGGTCTCATGGCTTGGCTAATGGCATCACACTGGGATTGGTTGGCTTGCTAATGTCGATGTCTTTCTATGGGAATTGGGACATATCACGTGCCCTCCCTACTAAAACCTTTTTTTTTTTAAATCCCTCCCCACCTTTGGCTACAGCTGTTCCACTCCTATCCTGCAGTTTCGGGTATACCCCCCATGATCCCACCCACGGGCCCTTTCGGTTCACTCCAAGGAGCATTCCAGCCTAAGGTAAGAACCTCAGCGTGAAGACATGAACACCTATCTTAATGGAGGGCCAGGCTAAGCATGCATGTGGGTTGTATCCATGCTTGTCTGCAGTGGCAAGTTCACATGCCCAAAGGGACCATGGAGTGGGGAGTAGAAGGAGACTTTTCTAGTTCATTTAGATTTGAACTTGATGTTGCTAGGACCTATGGAGTTTCAGTTGAGCTAGGTTTCCAATACTCTTCAAAATATGCAGAAAAAGGACAGGAGGGATGGCCAAGTGGTTTAAGTCCAGTTCACAGCACCCACATCAGGCAGCTCACAGCCTATAACTCCAGCTCCAGGGGATCCAGTACCCTCTCCTGGCCTCTATGAGCACTCACACATACATGGCACGCTCATACACATACACAAATACATACATCTACACACAAATAAAATAAAATCAACTGTTAAAAATATGCAGAATATATACATTATAGGCACATAGATATGTCTTTTTCTCCCCAAACTCTGAATGTTTCTTTTTCTAATAAATTTTTTCCATTAGCATATATTAACTAAATAATAATGGGTTTTATCATGACATTTCCATACATATACATATATATATATAATATACACATTGGCATATTTATCTCTTACCCTCTTCCCACTCATACTGATCTCCTCTCGTGTCCTGTCCCCCAACATCACCGTTGATTTTTAACTAAGGTCACAAAGGAACATGAGTGAAGGTCTATTTGCAGAAAGAGCACAACTTATTAGTAGCTACACCACTGAAGAAAAGGATGTTTCTTTGTGGGAACACTACTAAACATTAAGTATTTAGTAGAAAATACCAAGATGCCCTTAAGGTGTATGTGATGAACACACATGCAAAGTCGAGTGTTTTTAATGGGAAAGGGGGATAAAAGTTCCTAGCCTAAAATTGTTTGACAGACAAAATTTCTTTTGTCTGGGAAAGATTGTCCTGTTTACTGTCTGTTCTTGGCTCTATCGGCCATGTGTCTATGCACGGGATCTGTCTGGAGGTGGCAAGGCAAAAGCTGTTTTTATTTGTGCCCCCTCCCATTCTTAGACATGTCTGTATACCACCCCACCCCCCATTCTCACACTTGCCCAAATCAGGATCTATTCTTTGTTTCTGAAATGATGCTTTGAAAATAACTCTTTTAATTTTCTGTAGGTCTTATTTTCCATGTATGATTACTTTGCCTGTATGTATGTATATGCACCGTCTACATGATTAGTGCTCAAGGTGCTCAGAAGAGGGCTTGGAACTCCCAGAACTAGAATTATGGATGGTTGTGTGGAGCCGTTGTGTGGGTGCTAGGAACCAAACCCAGGTCCTCTGCAAGAGTAACAGGTGCTCTTAGCCACTGAGCCATCTCCCTTGCCCTTTTATTTTTAGTAAGAACTAAATTATTTTCTGCCTAGTGAATAATATGCAGATCAACACAGACTCAGTTATCCATGAAGGTCAATATTCAGCAGTAATTCTGAAAAGACTTTACCTTTAAGAAAAAAAGATGTGGTAGAACTGGAGGTATGGCTCAACAGTGGAGCATTTCCTTAGACCCCCCCTCCCAGAGTAAGGGACTGGGGGGACATGTCTCAGACATAGACCATTCTCTCCATACACAAGTCCCTGGGTTCAATCACGATAGCATCCAAAAGAATACAAAATAATATTTTATGCCTTATTTTACCCAAATACTAATTTTTAAAATGAAGTATGCATCTCCACTGACCAGGCACATTTAGTTGATATGGTGCGCTGTGTATGATTTGGTGTCTGCTTCCTCCCCACTTCTCATTCCCAGTCTTAAAGCCAAAACATCAGTTTTGGACCAGAGTCTCCTGGAATTGAACACATGCATTTTCAAAGGTGTGTGGCCATAAAAAGCAGAAACAGGGAGAAATTGAAAAGGCACTCTGAGTCAGATGCTGCACCTTTGAAATCACCCTTATGTGTAGGGAATTGCAGCTTGAATGCCAGGCTCTATGTATACAGGCATTTTACAGTGACCGCTGCAAGTGGTGACGAGTTTGAGACCACTTTCCCTGCCCTTCAGTAATCCCTCAGACCCTGGTCTGTCCCCACTAGGTTGTGACAAATCTCCAGTGTGTCCCCCAAACAGACTGGTAGGTCATTTAATAAATTAGACTATTTCCCTCACTTGCAATTATCCAATCACACCACAAACTACATCTGGGCAAGAACGTGTCTCTTGGTGTTGAAATAAGCCTTTCCAGGCCATCTTCCTGATTGAATATGTAGATTGCTGTTCATTAGCAGAGTTCTTCATATGTATGCAAATCAGGCTGTTAACAACTGCAGCTTAATTGTTTAGTTGTACAGCGGCTGATTGCTTTTCTTCTCTCTCTCTCTCTCTCTCTCTCTCTCTCTCTCTCTCTCTCTCTCTCTCCTTCCCTCTCCCCACTTCTTGTAGGCAAGCTTCATGCCTAAACTTGAGTTTTCTTCCTGCTCCCTATCTAATGTGAGGGATCCATCCTACTTAAAGAAAATAAGGAGCAATCTATGGCTCGGAGGGTAATGGCATTTGCCACCAACCCTGAGTTTGAGCCCCAGAACCTAAATGGTAGGAGAGACCCAGCTCATTCACACACACACACACACACACACACACACACACACACACACACACACAGACACACACACACGTACACGTGTATAAGTTTCAGGAGCCTGGGTAAGCAGTTTAGGGGATAAAGGTACATGCCACTAAGACTGGGGAACTGAACTGGATCCTGATGAGCCACCAGTAGAAAAAAAGAACTGGTTCCTGCAAGTTGACCTCTGACCTCCACACACATGCCCACAGACAGACCCACAGGCACACAGGCAAAGAGATAAATGTAACATATATAATATGTATTTTTCTAACTTTAAAAAAAAAAGAAAATAGCTTTTACAGCTGAGCATGGTGGCATGCACCTTTAATCCCAATCCTTGAGAGGCAGAGACAGACAGATCCCTTTAGTTCAAGGCCAACCTGGTCTACATAGCAAGTTTCAGGCCAGCCAGGGCTACATAGTAAGAACCCCCTATTTCAAAAGAGAAACAACCAGAAAGCAAAATTGAAAGAAAGAAACAAAAATCCAAAACCTATTACTATTTTTAAAATCTCACCACAAGACATTAGTAACAGTTCCTTTTGAAGTGGGCTTTTCTGTTATCGTTACTGAATCAGAGGACAAATGCTATTAATGCCGTTAATATTATTAGTGATGTTTAAGAATAGTGATGGGGATTGAAAGAAGAGTGGCAGAATTTACTAGTAAATCTTCTGGCGTTCCTAAATTTGGTTCTCTTGTCCCATTTCCACCATCGCTAATAAGTAGTTACTGAGTGTAATTTCTTGTCATTACCTACAAAACTGTCAGCCCTCTGAAAGATGCACCTCGTGTGGACCCTGTAATGATTGTGTGCTTCTGTGTTTCATGGTAAAGCAGGGGGAGGTGAGAATAATAAGTGGAACAGGGTGGCAGTTAGTGGTGTGGGTCAGCAGGCAGAGGGTTTGAGGGCCAAAGTTACATGTGTAGCTTCTTACATCCTAGAGAGGGGACCAGCTGCATCTGACATCTCTAGTACCTTCCCTGACTTCTGAGTTCCCTGTACATCCCTGGGTAGGGTGGTACAATAGGATCAGTGTCCAAAATTTCAGTTTTTAAGATTAAAAAGAAAAATGTAGTAGTATGTCTTTATGTATGTGTGTGGGAATGCAGCAGCCAAGGCATCAGATTCTTCTGGAGATAGGGCTCCAGGCAATCGTAAACATTCTGATATGGGTGCTGGGGACTGAACCTCGCTTGCCTGCAAGAGCAGCAAGAGCTCGTAACTGCTGGGTCATCCTGCTATCTAGAACCTCTCTGGTACCTTCACTAATGTGCTAAACTCACACAGGCCCTACCTCTGTGAGCTCAGACACTTGTTCCCCAATATCTCTAAGTATAAAGGATTTCCTTTGTTATGTGGATTGCTGTTGGGACTTCTGTCCCAGCTGCCTCTCCCATTCCCACCCCTAGTCCAGTAGAGTACTTTTGTAGGCTGTGGACTAACTAGCCAAATCTCTCCAGGTTCAGAAAGACACTGTTCCCCCCCCCCCAAAAAAAAAAAAGGTTGTTGGAAAGCAATTGAGGATGATGCCAGATGGCATGCACATGCACCAGCATACACAAACTACAACTAACAAAAAAAGTTGTGATTCAAAACTACATTGGGAGATAATGCCTCATTTCTGCCGTTTTGATAAAAGGGTAAAACTTGCTTTCCTGTGCATCCTAAGCTATCTGTGCTCTAATTAATTTATAGACATCCAATCCTATCGATGTGGCTGCTCGGCCTGGAACAGTCCCCCATACTCTACTCCAAAAGGACCCAAGGGTACGTGCAAAATCAGGCTTGCTCACAGGTAATACCAGGGTGGGGGGTATTTGCGGAGGATGGCCCACTTGGTGCTCCCGCCTTGGATGGCTCATGTCAGAAAATGCCTGTCTCTTAGAAGTCACAGTCTTCCCCAACTGCAAGAATTACACAGGGCTTGGACCAGATAAAAAGAGAAAAGCTTCTGAGCCCAAAAATTGAATGCCGCCAGCCTGTCTACCTCCTGCCTGACTGCTCATTGTCTGCAGATGCTTATGTCTCTCTGGCACAAGAGAAATAGTGTAGAATCTTTGGAATAGAAAAGCACTGAGCACTTTCTTCCTGGAAGTTAGGCATCCCCCAACCCCCGCCCCCAGGCATACATACACCAAGCCCTATCTTCTTGTTTGAGCTCAAGAAGTTCCTGGACCACTCTGCTCTTACAGATGGAGCATATACTTGCCTCTAAAGCAGAAAGCAAAGCTGCTCCAGAGGGGATCCTGCCTGTTGACCATCATTTATAACCCTCTAAGCAGTTTTTATTTTAGTGGAATTTTTTTGCACATTCTCACTGAAGCTAGGATGTTGTAAAGATTGCCTGGGTTTCAAAGTCTGAACCAGACAGACATACCTTGTCCATGTTTCCCTTCATTTGGGGGTCTGAGAACTCTCCCTGACCCCCACATGGTGGCCTGTGGTAGAGGCAAAATGGAGACCCTCATGGTGTAGATTACATGCAAGTCATGTTGGCGTAGGGCACATCTCTGCTGGTGAAACTTGGGGTGGGGGGAGGGGCTTGTCATCCTGCATGTTCTGGGACTCCTGAGGTGGGGGAGGAGACACTTGGTACTTTTGATGGTGTGAAAATGGGTTAATTATTCTCTAAAAGGGCTTCATTTAAAAGTAAAATTCTAACATTTTAATTTCCCCTCCTAATGAAGCACTACAAATTTGTTAATTAGGGCAATTGTTTGAGTGACAGGCATGTAACCGACTTGTCATTTTCTCTTCACAGTTGACAGATCCTTTCAGACCTATGTTAAGGGTAAGGAAAGCTTCTTCTAGAACTGTTTCTACAACCTCTGACTCTTTGTGGGTTAAAAATACAAGTCAGTAGCAGGAACCCAGCTGGAGAGACGCCAGAGTGGATGTCAGTGGGAGTCACTAATGCTGGCTGGTTGTGCAAGCTGGGGGATGGGAAATGGCCTAAATTTTTCTTTCTTTTTTTTTTTTTTCCTTTTGAGTGCTCAAGGAAGCTGGGCCATTGTGTTTTTCCTTAGTACAACTGACTAGGGGCTAGAGACATAGCCCTAAATTTAAAAGCACTTGCTGTCCTTACATAAGGCACAAGTTTGGTTTCCACCACTCATATTGGGTGACTAATAACCCCAGCTCTCAGTGATCCAACACCCTCTTCTGGCCTCTGTGGGCACTGCGCGCACACGCGTGTGCACACACACAATTTAAAAGAAGTATCTATCTTTTGAAAAAAATGTAGCGCAAAGACTAGGCCAGGCTGTTGTTATTGTGAGGCAAGCTCTTGCTCTTGCTCCATATCCTGGATTGGCTTTGAACTTATGAGCCCTCCCCTTGCTATGCTCAGATAGCAGGTGGGGGAAGAACTATAGCCAGAGGCTGGCCGTAGTTAGTCTCTTTTGGGTCTGTTTATTTGGCTCACAGCACTTAATGCTAAGCAGTGTATACCTGCCCCATTCAAACCCCCTCCCAGCGAAGGATGGGAAGGATGCCATAAACACTGGCAGAATGTCCCTGAGGTTCAGACTCTGACCAGCAGGAGACCTCTGGGTACAGACTGACCGTAGAACTGGGGCAAAAACAGATGACAGACAGTAGTTGACTGACCCAGTCGGTTTCTGCTATTGACTGTCACATAATCCCTGTCTTGGTTATTATTCTCATTGCTGTGATCCATTGAGAATGCCTAACCAACATAAGGAAGTGTGTCTGTCTTTGGACTCACGGTTCAAGCTTATAGTACATCATTGTCAGGAAGTCTAGGTGGTCGAACGTGTGTAAGAAGCAGAGAGTGATGAATGCTGGCATTTAGCTCACTTTCTCCTTTTCATTCAGTCTAGGTCCCCAGCCCAGGGAAGAGTGCTGTCTTTATTTAGGGTGGGTCTTCTCATTTCAATTAACCTAATCAACTAATCCCTCATTGGCATTTCCAGAGGCTAAAAGCATCTAGATAATCACTCCTGGGTGCCTGGACTCTTGTCTCTTAGGTGAATCTAAGTCCTGTCAAATGCCATGCAGAATTAGTCATCACAACCCCACTCATTCACCTGCCCAAAATGGGTCTGTTATTTGTGATCACAAACATCCCATAATTCTATTAGAACAGCACAGACCTGGTATCAGACTTGGATCTAAGTCAGGAGCATCGTCTTGCTACAAACCAGGTGCTTCCGTCATTTGCTGTTGCAGAGCGAGGCAGAACTTTCTCTTCCTTTTATTTACTGCATGGAGGAGCTGAGCAGAAAGGAAGCAGGAAGAGTTAACCCTATCCTCTCTTGCACCATGCATTGGCACACGTGCTCTTAAAAAGGCACAAGAGAGACTTGATCCCTGCAGGAAGGAAGGCATCCATTCCTCCTCAGTCCCTCACTCCATCTTTTCATTTTAAATTGAAGTGAATAAAGTCACACCCACACATGGCTTACTGGCTCCCCGAGAAACATCTGAAGTTGCCAGACTGCAATAAGAATGTGACAAATTTCTGTGTAACACTTTGAGGGTCCTGTCCCCTCTCTTGTTTTGATTCGATCCACAGACATCCCCTAATTAGCTCTTCTGGACAGCTGATGTGCCTGTTAGCTTGACAGCATTTGTTAGGTGGGACTTGCCTGCCTGCTGGCACTGGAAATGACAAGCCACACAGAGAGAGACTCGGGTCTTCTGCCATCTTATCCTTGACAGAGAACTGCCTTATAAAGCAGCCGTCATCTCAGGCCCACATAGGACAAGGGGGTGCGGGTTCTGACTCCCTCATGTCTGAGCTTAGAAGAGCAGCTAATGGAAGTATTTGATTGACTCGGAGCTCTCCTGTTCTCATGAAAGCAAAGAAGTCTCTCCCTAGCCCAGTTCTGCAGGGACCCTGGGGCAAACTAAAGTGGGCTTTCTGACATGTCTTCTTTCTGACCAGACTATTCTCTTTTATTCCAGAAACCAGGAAAGTGGTGTGCCATGCACGTGCATATTGCATGGCAGATTTACCACCACCAACAGAAAGTCAAGGTCAGTGTGACTTTCCCTGTGCAGGGCTGGGTGGAGCCGGGCTTGGGAGCATGGGAACCTCATGAAGCAGTGTATAAAACTAAGCCAAAGATCCAAGGCAGGAAGGCATTTGTTCTTATTATTACTCCTGTTGCTTTGGGACAGTCTCAGGTCATCCAGGCAGGAAGAGGACTCAGTTTATAGCTAAGGATGACCTTGAACTCCTGATCCTCATAGACAGGGTGAAGGGCCAGTCCATCTTCAAACTGGTACTCAGCAATCTCTTTGTCACTAGGGAAACCGTAAGCACTAAAACAAGTATCACCCCCTAGTGTCCTTTTCCTTTTTGATGAGTTGGTCTTATGAAAGGGTCTAAAAATTGATTAATAAAGTAAAGCTTTAGAAATCTATCTAGAACTACTATAGAGCAAGAATTAAAATATTGACAATGGTTCTAGAGCCAACAGGGAATGTTATAGGGTTTGAGAATTTTTGGATTTTGTTTTTACATCTTATTTATGTTTTCATTGTTTTAATGTGATTGATTGTGTGTGTAGACTACAGGAAAACTTTTAGGAGTCAGTTTTCTTTGGGATCAAACTTGGGTCCCCAGGCTTGATACTGGATGCTTTTATCAGCTGAATCATCTCATCTCCCCAGCCAGTTTGTTTGTTTTCCAACAAAATTTGAGGGGCTAGAGATACGGCTCAGCAGTTAAGATGAGTATGGACTGCTCTTGTGGAGGACCTGAGTTCAGTTCCCAGCACCTGTATCAGGCAGCTCACAACTACCTGTAACTTCAGCTGCACAGAGTCCAATACATTCTTTTAGCCTCCAAGGACACCCCTGCATGGGCACACACTCAGACACAAATACACATAAATTTAAAATATTTTTAAAATGCTTAAAAAGATACTTTTTCTTATTATAGATTTGGAGAAGTGATAATTTATACTCTACAAGAAGTGGAAGGTCCTGGGTGCTCATTGGCTGTGCCTATAATAATAATTAACAGTCATGAACAATTCCTCTTTTAGATATACCATCAGCCCTTCTGGAGGATAGAATATACTGAGTCCTCACTAGGACTACTTTCTGGCCGGTTGTTATACCCGTTTATAGATGAGACCTTGTAGTGGTTCAGTGGGTAAGGTGCTTGCCACCATGCCTGAAGACCTGAGTTTGATGTGCCCAGCACTTACATTATGGAAGGACAGAACCAACTTCTCCAGGTTGTCCTCCGGCCTCCACATGCACTGATACGTGGACAGATAGATGTAATTCTTAAAAAAAAAAAAAAAAAAAAAAAGGCAATGGGGAAGGGAGGGGGAAAGGAAGGAAAGAGAGAAGGGATTATTGAACCACATGTAAGAGAAACACTATGCGAAGGGTCTATGATTTAAATCCAGAGGATGAACCCAAACAGTGACCCCCCCTCCCAGCTGAGAGGCCAGCACAGATGCAGGGAATCTCAAAAGCCTCCCCCTAGATGAAGAGCTCTAAACAATTAATGATCGTGAGAGAAGGATAATCAATCTAGGTTGAGCACCTTGTTTGGTTATTTAATACCAAGTGAGTAATCCTGAACACATCTGTACTAGCAATACTAAATGGACTCAGGAGGCTGTATTTATATACTTCTATGTAGGTGTACATATAACAAAGGAAAAAAAGAGGGTGATATGACTCAGCAGGTAAGGGCACTTGCTGACAACTCAGAGTACGCGAGTTCGATTCCCAGAATTGCATGATGGAAAGAGAAAACTGACCCCTGGAAATTATCCCCTGGCTTACACACACACACACACACACACACACACACACACACACACACACACACACACGGTGGCATGAACACACATCAACACAAAAAATAAGAGCTAATGAAAAGAAGATGTTCACCTTCTCTTTGAAGGCATCTCATTTCCCAGGCACCTGCTCTCTCTCACACCCCATCAGTGAGTCTTGCTCACTTTTACCTTATTGCCAGGCAAGGCATAATTAGAGCCCTTATAGTTTAGCTCAGCTAGAAAATGGGTATAGTTTGCAAAGCTAACTAGGTTGGCATGATGACTTCAATTCACTCTGAGTTCTGGACGACCGGGACAGGAGAACAGCAGGTGAGCCTCTTCCTTTTAACTCCCTGAGTTTAAAGCAATGAAGGATGGCGGCTAGGCCATTCTTTTAGCAACTTCTGTTCCATGAAGGCGCCCCTGGTGACTTTACTTTCATTATCCCGATTCAATTAGCCAGGCCTCTCGAACACGGGATGACTCAGTTCATCTTTCTCTCCCAGTGAACATTTTCTAATCCCCAAGTCCCCATTCTGCCTGTTGGACCTGATTCCCACTTAATGAGTCCACGCCGTCTACCGTGCGATATTAGCACTAAATAATTTGGCAAGTAAATTAAAGGAGGTGCTCTGAAGATTTTTATAGATTGACAGAGAATTAGAAGCCTGGCTTTGGGGTTTGGCTGTTCCTCGATAGTGAGGCTTTCATTATGGTATTCCCCATGGATTAGAGCATAAATTGCATTTTTTCTGTCTCTTGCTCCTAAATATACATTTACTCATTCTCTTAGTCACTCATGAGTTATTTGTGGAGACCTTAGGCCTACAGGGTGTTTCCTGTGATGGGCTTAGGGCTGTGATCTTCCTGTTCACATGTATTTAGTAATGAGACTCACTCTGTGTGTGTGTATGTGTTGTATATATTTAAGTAGAAGAGATGAGGATATGGCTCAATAAAATGAGTTGGCAACCTGAGTTCAACCCCCAGAAACCACCAAAAAAAGCTGGTTATGGCAGCTTACGTTCACAGTGCCAGAGCTGAGGAAGAGAAAACAGATGGACCCCTGGTGCTAGCCAGCCAGCCTAGCCTGGTGAGTTCTAGACCATCGATAGACCCTGTCTCCAATAGAAGGTGGATAGTGCCTGCCAACCACACCTAAAGATGTCCTGTGTCCTCCAAAGGTACATGCACACATGTGCATACAAAGGTGAAGGTTCTATGTGTTTCCCGTTAAGAGAGAGTTGATGGGTTATCGGGGGTTGATTTATCTTCCCTTGACTGTAATTCTCATACAGTGTCGGTGTAGGTGACTGTCCTTTGTAAAGACATCCACCATTACAGAGAAGGGAACAGGGTTCCCTGGAACAGAAGAGAGTTTGAAGCAGGGCTAGATAGAGTGGGGACAAGATGGCTGAAATCATCAAAGGAACCCAGGAGATTGCAAGAGCTGAATCAATACAAGTAGGACCCAGGCAGAGAATAAGCAGGAGGATTGCAAGAAGTACAGCTACAGGTAGGGGAAGGTGTCACTCTGGAGAGACAGGAAGTTGACCGAGAGGGAACTCTGGAAGATGAGTACATTTGATGTCCTGCAGTTCTGATGGGTACCAGCCTCTAGAATGATGCTAGGTAGGGGCCAAGGAAAAGATGGTGGGTTAATCTGTAGTCATTGAGAGAATGGAGTTGTTAGCTCCTGGAGAAGATGGAGGGAGTCCATGAATAGGAAAGACTTCTCATCTCAGTGACTCTGTGTAGTTCACACATCTGGTGTGACTTCACCCTCCTCAAGTAATTGATGTTAATCGGGAAGGACAAGATTCTCGTTAATTAAAAACATAGCCCTCCGAGTGTGTGTGTGTGTGTGTAGTGTTTATATATGCTGTATATGTACAGGTGTGTGTACTTATGTGAGACCAATTGTAAGCCTCAGATGTCTCTCAGTAGCCTTCATCCACCTTGCTCTTTGAGTCAGAGTCTCTCATTGGCTTGCAGTTCGCCATGTTAAGCAGGCTGGCTAATCATGTGGGACTATGCTTAGCTTTTTAAAAAGGTACATGCTAGGGGTGAAACTCAGGTCTTTAGTTTTGCCTGGCAAGTACTTAAGCTCAGTGAATTTCTCCCCAGCTTCTGTTTTTTTTTTTTTTTTTTAAATATGTAACAGAGAGATTCAATGAGTATGTTGTGATATATTAGACTATGACAAAGAGCCATTAGACAATTAATTTTATACATTAGATTGTTTTTGCAGAATTCCTAATGTAATGAGCTTTAAAATGCTATCATTTTGAAACTTGAAGAGAGAGGGCCTGGATAGATGGCTCAGACATTAGAACACTTGCCATTTGCCATAGGTAGGACTGTGATGCACACATCAACAAAAGTAACGTGGGCAGGAAAGGCTCACACTTCCATGTCTCGGCCCATGACTGGGGGAAGTCATGGCAGGGACTTAATTAAGTAGGGGCTGTGGAGAAAAGACTGCATGCCCAGGGTGGTACCACAAAGTGGCTGGGCCGTTCCACATGCATCATCAATCAAGAAAATCCTTTCTGCCTTCAGCTCCACAGTGCTGGAGGCATTTTCTCAATTGAAGTTACCTCTTTCTAAATGACCTTAGCCCCTGTCAAGTTGACAAAACAAACAAACAAACAAACCTCTGACCAGCATACAGCTCCTCCAGAGGAATAGGTGGCTCACAGTCTTGCAACTCCAGCTCCTTATAACTCTGCTTCAGGGGATCAGTTGTCCTTTTCCGGACTCTGTGGGGCTCTCGCTCTCTCTCCCTCCCTCCCTCCCTCTCTCTCTCTCTCTCTCTCTCTCTCTCTCTCTCTCTCTCTCTCACACACACACACACACACACACACCGCACACGATAAACAGAAACAAAGTAAATCTCCGAGAGGTGGGGCTTGCCTTCAGGCATGGGGGTGCACACCTGTATTCTGCACTTCGAAGCTGGAGGCAGAAGGATTAGGAGATTAAGGATACCCTCAAGTATGTGACGAGTTTGAGGGTAGCCTGGGCTACATGAAACTGCTTCAAAACAAACAAAAAGATTCAGATCTGGGGATGTGACTCGGCCCTAGGTTTTATCCCTAGTACCATATAAGGCATGGTGGTTACTCCTGGTAGGGGGTTAGAGTTTATGGTCATCCTCCTTGGTTACAGGGTGGGTTTGAGGTCAGAGAAGTCTGGACTATGTGAGATGAACAAGTAGGGGAAGACCTTGCAAACTAGACCTTTACAACAAGGTGGTGACCTGTATGGAAAGTGGTACTCAGTTTTGAATAAATAGGACTCTAAGTCAAAGGTCATGCTCTAGTTTTGTCATTAGACATTTCTGATGTCAGAAGCAGGTGTCACCTTATAGCAGCCACTGCCAGTCCCTGAAGTCTGGGCTGGCTTTTTGCTATTTGAGGCTTTGTTCCCACACTGTCTGTACGCTTGAGCCTGTTGGGTTCAGAGTACAGATGCAAGGTTCACAGCATTTACCCACCCTGACCAGTCTTGGGTTGTTGGTATCTCTTTGCTGTTCTCCTGCTTTCAGCTTTTCCCCTTCCTTCTTTAGAAACAGATGCAGTCTGACCCACACAAGCTGGACTTTGGGCTGAAACCTGAGTTCCTGAGTCGTCCTCCGGGCCCTAGTCTCTTTGGAACCATCCATCATCCCCATGATCTGGCTCGACCTTCCACTTTGTTCTCTGCCGCTGGTGAGTTCAGAGGGTGGGTTGGCTCGGAAATCTGACAGTTCAAAGTGATGTTTGGGCTCAGTGTCCCCAATCTCTAAATAACTAAAGAATACAACTTCTACCAGTTTGTGAGGTAGTGCCCCACATGGCTAGGGAGATAGGCCCTGTTTCACTGGTACCACCTTCTTTTATTCAACATGGATCAAGAGATAATCAAGTGAGGTACAGTGTGGAAGCAGAGACAGGCCCAATCAGTCCCTGGGATTCACTGGCCAACTAGGCTAGCTGTATAGCTGAGTTTCAAGCCTGTGAGAGATCCTGTCTCAAAGAACAAAGTGGAAGTGGCTGTGGTGGCCCATGCCTTTAATCCCAGAATTTGGGATGCAGAGGCAGGCAGATATTTCTGAGTTTGAGGCTAGCCTGGTCTACATAGCAAGTTCAAGGGCAGACAAGACTAAAATGGACAGGCCCAAGGAATGGCACCTAAGGTTGACCTCTTGTCTTTGCAGTCTTATAGATGTGTTCTGCACATGCACACACATGAGTGTGTGCACACACACAAGGAGATCACCTTTTTCTTACAACACTTGCATTGCTTTGGCTTACCACTTGTTCTTATGTTAAACATAATAACTCAAAGGCACGTGAATAGCTATTGAAAAGGATGAGAAGGCTTGACAGGACAGGTGGGAAGAGAAAGAAATCCAGGGATTCTGTAAGGATAAACTTAACTCCAGCAGTTTGCGCCTGCACAAGCATCCGTGTTTCCTCACTGTGACCCTCACCCTGCCTTTTGAGGGGCCGAGGATGAGGGCATACAGTTGAGATAGGTGTCTCATGGGAAGCAGAAGCAGAAGAAACACTAATAACTCAAATTCAGAGCAAGCCTGGGCTACATGGTCAACTTTAACACCAGCCTGGGCCGTGGTTTCTCAAAACAGGATAGCTTAGGGATATAGCTCAGTTGATAGAAAACCTACCTAGCTATCAACTTGGCTCAAGGTTCCATCGGCAGCACTACTTAAATTGGGCATGGTGGCATACACGTATAATCCTGGTGTGTAGGAGACTGAGACAGGTGAATCGGGTTCAAGGTCATCCTTGGTACATAGTGAGTTCAAAGCCAGCCTGGGTTACACAGCCTCTGTGTAAATAAAGCAAGCAAACAACAACAAAAAAGACAAACTTCCCCGAAATAAACAAGTGGTCCACTTGGTCCTGACTGGCTCTTCTATTGCAGAACTTAATATCGTTAATTGGTTGACTCTGGTGGTGGATGACTTGTCGATCCAGAGTGCTCTCTGTCCATGAGACTTGTGACCCTCTGAGAATACACACCCTCCTACGTGTCTCCCCAATGCAGAAGGGCAGGCTAGGGAGGAGGGCAGAGGATATCGGAGAACTGTCCCTTTCCACTTAAGGTACACACGGACCAAGTGTAGTACCTTATGTAATATTAGGGTAATAATCACAGTTTCATTTCTATTGATATACATATGTCAAACACACACACACACACACACACACACACACACACACACACACACACACACATATCTCAGATACCGTGACAAAAATGCAGCTCAAGAAAGGAAGGACCATTCAGGCTACATATAGTCTATCTTTGAAGAGAAGTCAGGGCTAAAACTTAAAGCAATTATTCATGTTACATTGGTAGTCAAGAGCAAAGAGAGAATAAATACAGCTTAGCTGCTTGCTCTCAAGACTCAGGGCCTTGCCTAGGCAGTGGTGTTGCCCACAGTGGGCCAGGTCAATTAATAATCAAGACAGTCCCTCACAGACATATCCACAGGTCAGCCTGATAATTCCTCAGTTGAAATTCTCTTAGCAGGTAATTCTACATTGTGGCAAGTTGACAGTTAAAACTAATGGTAATAGAACTAAGATTGTGGCTGAGTGAGTAAATGCACTTACTGGCAATCTTTATGTCCTTAGTGTGATTGCCCAGGACCAACATGGCGGAAGGAAGGAGACAGCTAACTCTTGGAAGCTGTCCTTTGCCCTGTATACATGAGCTGTAGTATGAGTTCATATGCGTGTTTATGCGAGCGCACGCACGCACAATAACCAACCAGTACAGGTCCTATTTGTACCAAGTGTCTTTAATGATTCAATGTTTTTTGGTTTTTTTTTTTTTTTTTTTTTTTTTTTGTGGTGCAACCTGGTTGGTCCGGAAGTTACTATGTAGAACAAGTTGACCCTGAGTACTGAGATGACCACACTAAGTTCTACCACACCTGGCTACTGTTCATTCTTTTTGGTTTTTTGAGACAGAGTATCTCTGTAGCTCTGGCTGTCCTAGAATTCACTTTGTAGACAAGGCTAGACTCGAACTCAGAGATAGGCCTGCCTCTGCCTCCTGAGTACTGGGAGCCTGTGCTGCCACACCTGCTTGCTTTCTTTTCTCCTTTTAACCCCTTCTACTCCTTCTTTTGAGGCAGGGTCTGATGTAGTCTAAGCTGGCCTTGAACTCTGTATGTAGCCCAGGTTAATCTTGACCTTCTGGTCCTCCTGTGTCCACTTAACTGAGTGCTGGGACACACTCCATGTGTTACCACACCTAGTTTATGTAGTGATTGAAGACAGGTCTTCATGCATTCTGGGCAAGCACTTAACTAAATGAGCTACATCTCCAGCCCACTCAGTATTTCTTAAAGCAGTTTTAGTACTCAGTTCCTGCCACAGAGCTCAATAAATAGCTGAGAGCAGCAGTCCCCATTAGTTGTAGTAACAAGCACTGTGGCTTCATGTGCTCACTGTGTGAATCTGACTTTATCCCTAGGAACAAAAACAGGGAAGGAGTTCACCATTGCTGACCCTTAGGGAACATGTTCCAAATCCATCCTGCCTGGACTCTGATCCAAGACTCATGTTTAGTAGACCCATTGACTCTTGCACTGAGCAATAACAAGTATGGGCATCAGTACAGTAGCCCTGTGGTCAAAGCAAATAAATCACCCTCGGGAAATGGATGGAATTGCCAGAGTCTCAGGTTTTTCTCCTGTGGGTTATGCCTGGGGATTGTATTTGAAGGCTCTGTTACCATGGCACCTAGCTCTGAGACAAGGATGCATGGAGAGCAATTTTGGGAGAGAAATAAAGAGATTTCTCCCAGGACTTTATTGCAGCCAAATGGATGAATTGGCTTCTTTTGCTTCAATAATCCTGGAACTGTGGGCATCCCCAGGAGTGTGGGTCTTTGTCAGAACATTAACTAGCATGTACTACACAGTATGTGCCCCAAATTTTATTTGGCCAGCAACATTGGTTGTGACTAATGAAGGCTATGGAATATGTTCACTTGGTGCAGATGAGAAGTTAGATTTTACTTCTCGGGACATGTAAATAGATAACCCCTTTGATACCTTCTAATCCAGAGATTCCAGTGTTTGTCCTTATGTGCTGAGCCTTACCCTGCAAACCCAGGCCCACACGACCCTTGCTGTCTCCAGGGACCAGTGACACAGACAGTTCATTGTAAAAGTGTTTGTCATACAAGTGTGAAGACCCAAGTTTGAACCCCCAGAGTCTGGAACTCGTGTCTGAAATAAGTCCCAAAGCCTCTTACAGATGCCTTTGGAGAAGCATATCCAGAGATGCTTTCTCAGCCCCCTTCTTGGCTCCCAGCCAGCATTAACAAGTGAAGCTTATAGAAATACTGGAAATACTATCCTTCCATAATTCACACACACACTCTCTTTTGTTCTCTTTCCCCTTCGTTTCTAGCTTCCTATGAGAAAAGGATCTGATGTGTTTTAAAGAGATATGATATGTTTTAAAGAAATATAAATTGAGGGGCTGGAGAGATGGCCCAGCAGTTAAGAGTACTATTGCAGAGGGTGTGTCTACCTCATGGCTGCTCAAAACTGTAACTTTACTTCCAGGGAATCTGGCACCTTCTGTCCTCTGCAAGAACCAACCACATGGGTGATACATACATGCATAGCACTCATACATAAAAATTTATAAAAATGATAAATAGATAGATAAAATAAAAAATTGGGGCCAGCAAGATAGTTCAAGGAATAAAGGTGTTTGTCACCAAGCCTATTAACTTAGTTTGATCTGTGGGTTCCACATGGTAAAAGGAAAGAATCATAAGGTTGTCTTTTGGCCACCACACATGTGCACAAGCATACATGCACTACACACACACACACACACACACACACACACACACACACACAGAGTAAGTAAATGTAATTTAAAAATTCAAATTAACTAAATAGAAAGTGAAGAAAATGTAGTCAGATAAAGGAACTGTCAATTAAATCTGAGTTCCTTGACTGGCAAAGTAGAGACTATTAAATCCTTGATGTTCCGTTTTGTCTGGTTTAGTTCTGTGACGGTGTCTCATGGCTTAGGCTGACCTTGAACTCCATGTATAACTGAGGATAACCTTGAACTCCTGGTCCTCCTGCCTCTACCTCTTCAATGGCTGATATGGCTGGCACACACTGCCATACCCAGTTTATGCAGTGCTAGGGATGGAATCCAGGGCTTTATGAATACTAGGTAAGCATCCTACCAACTGAGCCACACTGAGGACTTAGAGGTTCAAAACAGGAATAAAATATTTTTTTTTTCCTGGCGCTGGAAATGAAGAGGCATCAGGAGGGTTAGCCTCCCATCATTTGGTGTCAGCTCCTGGCACGATGTTTTATTAGACCCTTTGCAGTGGATGCTAAGACTACACACTCCTTAGTAATGAGAATGGGAATTGGCAAAGGATTCCTCAGTGCAGTCCTGTCCACAGCTTCAGGACCACCTAAAAAGTGAAAAACTGATGTGCTGAAGAGGAAGCCCTGGCCTACCACTGTACTTTAGAGGTACCTAAGAAGCCCTGCAGAGACGAATTCCTATCAGTATTCAGAAGCCTGAATCTCTGCACACAGGCTTGGTTATAGAAGCTCTCTGTGCTGCCAGGCCTAATGCTGGTGCCATCAACTTCATGTAGAGACACCTGTGGGGATGATGGTGCAGTCAGTGAAGTGATTACTGTGTAGCACGAGGGTCCGAACCCGTATAGCGAGGCATGGCAGTGTGCATTTAGAATCTCAGAGCTGGAGAAGTGAAGTCATGATCCCTGGAGCTCACTGATGAGCAGGAAAATAAGTAAGAATTTCCTGGTTCATTGATAGGCCCTGTCTTAAAAAAAAAAAAAAATAAGGCACATGGTGACTTAGGAAGACACTCCACACCAACTCTTGGATACCACATATGCACACGTGTATGCACGCACACACATGTAGCAAATGACCTTCCTCATGGTTGCTATCCTTAGCTTACTTTCTATTTCTGTGATGAAACACACACAACCAACAGCAACTTGGGAAAGAAATTATTTCAGTTCCTCATAAAGAGAAGTCAGCGCATGAGCCCGGTGGCAGGAACTGATGCAGGAACTGAGGCATGGGCGATCGTTAGTTATTGGCTTGCTCTAAAGGCTCATGTTTGCCCTCCAGGACCATGGATCCTAGGTAGCACCAACCATGTCAGTTATTAATGGAGACAATGTCCCCACAGCCTTGTTCTCAGGCTGATCTAATGGAGATATCTTCACAAATAAAGTTCCCTCTTCCCAGATGACTCCAGCTTGGTGTCAAGTTCACAAAAACGAACAGGGCCACCAATCCAGCTCCTAGGAAGATAGGAGGGGTGACTTCTTTTACCCCTAACAGGAATATTGTCTGTTACCAAGTTATATCTGCAGGAGAATGGAATTTGACTTCAATGTATTTTTTTTTTGGTCCCTCTAGCAAGGGCTTCTTCTAAACTTGGCTTTGCTCTGTTTGGTTCTACAGGTGCTGCACATCCTACTGGGACCCCTTTTGGGCCACCACCTCATCACAGTAACTTTCTCAACCCTGCCGCTCACCTAGGTGAGTCGGAAAGATGGAGGAAGCTTAGTCATGGCATCTGCTAATAAACCTTCTGTGGAGGACCTTGGCATCTCCAACCCCAGAAGGGGGTGGGGTGGGGCATGGTAGTAGCAGTGTGAGGCAGCTGGTCACATTGTGTCTGTATTCAGGAAGCAGAGAAAGACAAAGAGAGAGAGAAAGAGAGATGAAAGCATGTGCTCGTCTCGCTTTCTCATTCTTATTCAGTCCAGCACCCCACTGGTACCCCACACCCTGAGGGTGGGTTGGCCCACTTCAGTCTAATCTAGGCAGTTCCTCACATCTGTGCCCAGAAGGTGCCTCTGAGGTGAGTCTGTCCAGTTAAGTTGGCATTCAGTATTAACCATCACAAGGGGCTTGGAACGTGGCATCTTGGCATCTCAGAACATGTGTGTTTAGGGTGGACTTACCTTGCCTGTAGAGGACACCTAAGGGTCCCCCTAGGAGCTACAAAGATACAACAGATTTTGTAAGAGAGCTACCCTGAAGGACTGCGCTCTTTGCTTTTGATTTCTCTTACTTTATTAACATATTTCTTCTTAGAAGAAGCACATTCCTGTGCTTCTCTATTTAATATTTCCTGGAAGCATTAGTTACAGGCAGTGATGCTAGGTGGGGAATGTATAGGAGAATTATAATATATCATATCATTTTTACTATTATTATCATTATTGAAATTTAGATTTCTTTTTTTTAAGGCAAGGTCTCTCTGTAGCCTTGACTGTCTTGGAACTCACTATGTAGATAAAGCTAGTCTCAAACTCAACAGAGATTCACCTCCCTCTGCCTCCCAAGTGCAAGAATTAAAGGCATACGCCATCACCACCTGGTTTTGATTACTTTTGTTTTACATGTATGGGCGTTTTGTCTACATGAATGCCTGTGCGTGTGCCTGCATTACCCTCAGAGGCCAAAAGTGGGTGTTGGGTTTCCTGGAACTGGAGTTGCAGACAGTTGTGAGCTGCCCTGTGGGTGCTGGGACTCGAACCCCAGGTCCTCTAGAAGAGCAGCGGTGCTCTTAACCACTGAGCCATCTCTCCAGTCCGGTATTGTCTCACTTCTATTGTGATGTCAGGAGACAGAAATGAGATGGGAGGATCACTGAAGTCCAGCTTTGACATACCAAGTTTGAAGGCAGACTGAGTTAAATGGGACCTGTCTAAGCAATGAGAGAAAAAGAGAGACCGAGATAGAAACCTTTTGCCGTCAGGAAGGCACTTTAGAATGCTGGGTCCTGAGTTCATGCAGTGTCATTCCAAGTGCAAAGCTGGAATCATAGAAAGGATGGCACTCTGGGAAAATTAACCCCTTGGGACTCTTGCTACCCCAGTGCCTATATCAAGCAGAGGAATACCCTTACACAGTCTAGTGGGAGAGTCAGGGTGCAGCAAAGAGGGTTTGTCACGTTCCCAGCTCCCAGGACACCTGTGTTCATCACTGACATGTCATTCTCTTCCCCATCTCATTCACAGAGCCTTTTAATCGGCCGTCTACGTTCACGGGTCTTGCCGCAGTTGGTGGCAATGCCTTCGGGGGACTTGGAAATCCTTCAGTTAGTGAGTACCTCTCGATTTTTCTATCTCTCCTTCCAGATTTCTCTGACCCATATATGGTGGCTTCAGTTCTTTGGAGGGAGAGGGAGATTTGACTTCCGGAAAACTAATTTAAGTTGCATATATGGGTCAGTGACAGAGCACTTACCTAAAAGTCCCCCCTGCGAGGGCCTAGGGGCATGGTTCAGTGTTAGAGAGCTTGTCTGCCATGGGCAGGATCCAGAGTTCCTTCCCCAGCATCACCAAAAATCATTTAGAAACAGAGGGAAGGGACAGGTGTGGTAGCATATATCCCTTTAATACCAGCACTTCAGGAGGCAGAGACAAGCAGATCGCTCTGAGTTTGAGGCCAGCCTGCTCTATAGAGAGAGTTCCAGGCCTGCCAGAGCTGCACAGTAAGACCCTGTTGAAAATAAAATGAAGATGAAAGCCCTACCAAAGGATAATGTCATTTGGAGATGGAGAGATGTAGCTCAGTGGGTAAGAGTATTTGCTGCTCTTACAGTGGACCCAGGCTTGGTTTTCAGCACCCACATGATAACTCACAACCATCTTTAACTCCAATTCCAGGGCATCCGAAGGTACCTTCTGGCCTCTATAGGTTGGGCATCAGGTGCACATACAACACACATATACATACATGCAGGCAAACACCCATACACATAAAGTAAAAAGAAATAAATGTATATGCATTTTTAATAGAGGGTTTGTCTAAAACAGATTTGGGTCATAGTGTTTCACAAACAGGTTTAATAATGATATTGGGTTTAAGTATACAAGATGCATTGTAAGTAGAACACAACCATTAATACAGTTTCTGTGCATCACCAGAAGTTTGCTTTGGCTACAGCTGAAAAGAAAAACAAAATCATTTTCACTTTATTTTTGATGTAGCCAGATTGAAAAAAGTACAGTGGAGAATCACACACCTAGGGATGACTTGGGTAGCGTGGGCAGAGTACTTGCCTTGAATGCAGGAAGTTCTCTATCCCCAGCAGTTCACAGCAGTGAAATGACACCAGCCTGTAATCTCAGCTCTTGGGCAGAGGGGGCCATTAGGCTCCATCTTTAGCTGCTTAGGGACTTTGAGGCCATCCAGAGTCCATAAGACCTTGTCTTGCAAAGAAAGAAAGGAAGCAAGCAAAGCCACAGCATGCGGATTCGTGCATTGTCCGGGACACGATCCTGCATGGTCTTTTTGGATATGTGCATTGTAACTGATGTTGGAAGGACTAGCATTTGGCAGGGTGTGGTAGGAGAGGACCAGTGGATACTGCTGAGCTGACGAATTCACCTGTCATACAGCCATAATGCACTTTTCTGCATGCTTGGAACTTTGCATGCCCACATATGTTCAACAGGGTATCTGCATACCTGCTCCATTTCTTCTCACTTTTTGCTCTTCATTGAATTTTTTTTTTTAGCTGTGAGCTGCCTCTGCAGTGTAGGACGAGAGTTCCTCTAATGAGTGTGTTAATCTCCTTTCCTTTTTCAGCTGCCAATAACATGTATTCATTTTAACTCTGAATGCTGTTAAAGTTTTTGGTAAGTACCTTCACTCCGGCAGGTTTCTATTGAGATTTCTCTGAAACCTTTTTTTGTTTTCCACTTCACCATTTCAGCACCCAACTCAGTGTTCGGCCACAAGGATAGCCCCAGTGTGCAGAACTTTAGCAATCCTCACGAACCCTGGAACCGGCTGCACCGAACGCCTCCATCGTTCCCGACCCCTCCGCCCTGGCTGAAGCCAGGGGAGTTGGAGCGCAGTGCGTCCGCTGCAGCCCATGACAGAGATAGAGATGTAGATAAACGAGACTCCTCCGTTAGTAAAGATGACAAGGAAAGGTACGAAAAGAAACCGCCCTGTGCCGCCCTGTGCCACACTCCAGTCAGAACCAGTCACCTCCCCTCTTCCTTGCCCCAGCCTCTGTCCCAGCCTTGTGCTTTACAGACCTCTGTAGCTCCCCAGTTCTTTTCCACTCAATACCAAGTGGCCCTCCCTTGCACTCTATAGTACCGAGCATATGGTGACCGTAACCTATGGCTAGAACATAGTGCAAGGTGCCTTTCTCAGAAACAGTGACACATATAAGCCACCCAACGTCCCTGGAACATTAGTGTGTCCAAGTAGACATCTTCCTGTAGACAGCCAGTTGGAGCTTGGAGCCAGACACACACAGCATGAATCTGCCATGTTCGCTTTTGAGTCGTGAAGTCCATCCAATCACCCATAGGTTTTTGTTTGTTTGTGTGTTTTTGTTTTTCTCTTTTTTGATCCCTTTTCATTTGCTTTGAGTAAGTCATATTTACATTACCTCATTCTCTTTTTTCTTAATCGTCATCCAAACTCAGAACCCCGGGGGCTCACAAATGATCAGTGCAATTTTGATGTTGTTTTTACTAATCTGAATTTAGACAGCAGCACCAGCTCTACTTTGCATTCGGTTTCCCAGCGAATTATTAATTTTATTAACCATTGTTGTCCCCATACTAACTAACCCTTTCCTAAAAATCTGTCTTCAAAGAAGTATCTCGGTATTTTTGTGCAGGATGCTATAAGGCAATTCTTCACAAAATACGTGTTTGGTTTTTTCTTTCTTTTTTTAGGTTCTTTTTATTTTGAATGAAAAACTATTAAATTCTATCAGTATACACCTGGCAAACAAACAAAACAGAACACTCCAACCCCTCTTGGTAATTTCTTTGTGTATTTAGGATTGAGATTTAAGACTGCTCAGTAGGTAATGCACTCAACCCTGCAAGCGTGAGGACCTAAGTTCAGATCCTCAGCATCCATACAGAGCTGGGCACAGGTGCGTGCGTGCGTGCGTGTGTGTGTGTGTGTAGTTGAAGAGATTTTTGTCTCACCTTGCCTTCATGTCCTAACACCCAAGGCTGTCATCCATGTTCCACAGTCGATTGATAGTATGCACCTGCAGGCATGCACACACACAGACACATAGAAGAGTTTGCAGTTGGTCCAGATCTTTGACTATCCTTTACTTTGTGTATTGTGCATGTATATGTCCTAGGAATTTAAAAGATACCAACTTTTCAGATTCTAAATATGACCAATAAAGTGATGCCTGCCTTTAATACCAGCACTCTAGAAGTAGAGGCAAGTAGATCTCTGTGAGTTCTAAACCAGGCTGGTCTACATATGTTACCTAGAGAAACCCTGTCTCAGAAAAATGGACTGATAAGATGTCTTTCATAATTTATCATGCTACATTGGTTGGTTTCTTATAAGAGAACAAAAGACAAATTACCATTTAAGGAAGTTGTGATTTTTTTTTTTAAAAAAATCTCCACCTGCAGGAGTTCTAAAGTGGGAAAGGGGGCCACACCCATAGGACCTGAGCGTCTGAATCACTTATTATTGAATAGAATCTAGACTATACTCAGCAGGGTTACTTTGGTTTTTCTTGATGGAGAAATGGCCTCTTGTATTGAAGTCGGGGAAGCTTGAAAGATGTTTTTCTTCTTTTTTCCCCTTTAAGGCTATTCTTCTCAGCCTCTGTAGGTTAGCAGAAAGCGGGATTTGTAGGCCAGCTTCCCTAGACCTCCACTGTGCTCCCTTGCACTCCAGTCTCTAACACTTGTCCACAGTCTCTGGCTTCTCCACCCTTCTCTGGCACATCCACCCTGAGACGCATCCTGAGATGCATCAGCTTTTTTTCTCTTGACTCTCTGACTTTCAACTGTTTCTCTTCTGTTACTCTGCCTTGTATCCCCAGTCCATAGACAGGTCTTGACCAAGCCTGGTTCCTAGAAGTTTCCTTTCACTATCTCTTCATGAGTCCTCTCCTACAGGGTCTTCAGCCAATAAGCTTTTGGGTTCCGAAAGCCATGTATGCTACAGCCTGATCTGTCTGCACATCAGCTTAGTCACTGTATTAGACCCTTCCCCTCCTCAACTCTATATCCAGACTCAGACGAAAAGTCATCATTTGTGTTCAGCCTGTGTTCTTAACCCAAGACTATACTGAGATGTTAAACAAGTGGGCTATCTTGCAACGTTCCTCAGTGTTCCTGGTCTACAGGGACTCTCCATGTACTTCCTTGGTGACCTTGGTCAAGGCAGGTCCCTGGAACCCCCACTCACCCTCATCTGTAGGCCTTCACCCATAAAGCTGCCTCTAGAATCCAGATTAGAGCAGGTGACTGGCTTTGCCCAGACACAGGGCACTGCCCACTCTCTGGGTGACCTAGCATGTCCTCACACTACCATCTCATTGACCACTCCTAGCCTGGCTGGCAGGCCCATTTCATTTTTTCCCCTCTTCCCCCACACAGGGAAAGCGTTGAGAAAAGACACCCCAGCCACCCTTCCCCAGCACCTCCCGTCCCGGTGAGCGCCCTGGGCCATAACCGCAGCTCCACCGATCAGACCAGGGGTCATTTGAATACTGAGGCTCGTGAGAAAGATAAACCAAAAGAGAGGGAGAGAGACCACTCGGGATCCCGAAAGGACCTGACCACCGAAGAACACAAAGCCAAGGAAGGCCACCTGCCCGAGAGAGATGGGCACAGCCACGAGGGACGTGTAGCAGGCGAGGAACCCAAGCAGCTGTCCCGGGTGCCATCACCCTATGTGAGGACACCAGGTGTGGATAGCACCAGGCCCAACAGCACCTCGAGCCGGGAGGCTGAGCCTCGTAAGGGGGAACCGGCCTACGAGAATCCCAAGAAGAGTGCTGAGGTCAAGGTCAAAGAAGAACGTAAGGAAGACCACGACCTACCTACAGAGGCCCCACAGGCCCATAGGACCTCAGAGGCACCTCCACCCAGCTCGTCAGCCAGTGCCAGTGTGCACCCAGGGCCTCTGGCATCCATGCCCATGACCGTGGGAGTGACTGGCATCCATGCCATGAACAGTATCGGTAGTCTGGACAGGACACGCATGATGACCCCATTTATGGGCCTCAGCCCGATCCCAGGGGGAGAGCGCTTCCCATACCCCTCTTTCCACTGGGACCCCATGCGGGACCCCTTGAGGGATCCTTACCGTGACTTGGACATGCACCGAAGGGACCCTCTGGGCAGGGACTTCCTGCTCAGGAATGACCCCCTGCACCGGCTCTCCACACCCCGGTTATACGAAGCCGACCGCTCCTTCAGGGACAGGGAGCCTCATGATTATAGCCACCACCACCATCACCACCATCACCCGCTAGCCGTGGACCCTCGACGGGAGCATGAACGGGGCGGACACCTGGATGAGCGTGAGCGGCTGCACGTGCTTCGGGAGGACTATGAACACCCACGGTTGCACCCTGTGCACCCCGCTTCTCTGGACGGACACCTCCCACACCCAAGCCTGCTCACGCCAGGCCTGCCTAGCATGCACTACCCTCGCATCAGCCCTACCGCGGGCCACCAGAATGGACTGCTCAACAAGACCCCGCCCACCGCGGCGCTCAGCGCCCCACCTCCACTCATTTCCACATTGGGGGGCCGCCCAGGATCCCCCCGGAGGACTACGCCTCTGTCGGCTGAGATCCGAGAGAGGCCACCGTCCCACACACTGAAGGACATTGAAGCTCGATAAGCCAGGAGAAGGAGGCGGACCTCAGAGAGTTGGGGAGAAACCCCAGGGACACCCCCCCAAGACTCAAGAGACAACTCCTGCCCTCCCACAACTGAGAGGAGCAGAGCTCCAACTCCCCTGGAAAAAAAAAATACGGACAGAGACTCCATTTGGATGTTGAAATGTTTTTGTATATTAATGTTGGAATTTTTCAGACCTTTTAGCCAGGTCCTGTTCTTACATTTCCTTACTTTTTAGGTTTATTGTTCCTTGCATAAAACTTTGATTTGAACCAAAACAGTGAAGGTAACGACACATAAAGATCTGGTGATAATGGGGGTGGAGGGCATCTATCCATCACCCGGAGCTGTCTCAGGAGGAGGAGGCGTGTACATAGAGTGTAAAAAGAGATTGCTTCATGAGCTGACGGTTCATATATGCAAAAGATAAAGACGAAAGCTTTACTTGTACAGATGTAAATAGGTAAAGATTAAGTAACATAATACATTAATACTTCTTCAGATGTGCTATTTACAAGTCTAATATCAGTGAACTTGGCCCTCCAAGGAGGCCGCGTTCCCATCCGCTAAACCCTTCAACTATGCAATGAAAATGAGGGCTTTTCTCCAAAGCCCATATAACTCAAAGGAGCCTTTTCAAATCCATTTACAACATACTTAAGGTCATATTTTCCCTGAACAAGCGCTTTCCTGAGACGTTATACAACCGTTTTCCTTTTTTTGGTGTTCAGTTTTTGTTTTTCAAATGGAGGAATCCCTCCCCCCCCCCTTCTTTTTTTTTAATCTGAAACCCAGGCTGGAACTTTGAATCTGAAGTTGCTGCTTGTGGTCTTCTGGGAAGAAATGGGGAAAGATGTGTCCCCTGCCCACCCTGGAAGTGTACTAAGAGCCGGAAGTAGCTTTGCCCAGGGAAGATGAGATTGTTCTTTGTTGATAATCAGGGGCAGGTGGGCCCTGTCTGTTAGACAGGTAATGGATAGGTCACCAGAATTTCTGGTCACCTCTGATGCTGTGGTGTTACAGGCAACTTCAAGTGAGAACCATGCCTTCCCCACCCCCCACCCCGAGCCCTATCTCATAGCATGTACACACTTCCTTGTTCCATAATGTGATTTAAGGACACTCACATAGGTCCTGAAAGAAAAGATGTCCGGGTTTCATCTGAGGATGAGTGTGTTTCCAAGGTAACTAATCAGTCGAAGGTACCCGGAGTCCAATGGGAATCTTTGATGTTCCAATAGGAAATGGAAGCCTGGGAAGACATGAACAAGTAGATCATGTAAGAGCCATTAGGAATTGTCGAGGGCAAAAAGTGGCAGTGAGAAGTGTGTGTGCGTGTGTGTGTGTGTTCTTGTGTTGAATTTTCATCAGTCTTAATGTCTTCATGACACTTTTATAAAGACATTAACCCTCTTGTCTACATATTTGGAGAGAATATGACTTTACTAGCCAAGAAAATACAATATATCTTGTCTACTGGCCTGTAAAATACATGTAAGAAATAAAAATTAGTCCCATTTGGTCCTCTAGTATATTAAAGTGCTACCTGACATTGTTATCCTGTTCGTTTGTTTTTTTTCCCCAAAAGAAAAAATGTAAACTACAGACCATTGTTTTTAAAAGCAGAGAGATCTATTTTAGTAGTCAACTGGAGGGTTAGTTGTGAATTCAGATTTTGTGGACACCAGATGTGTGCAGTGTTTTATTTTTTCTCTTTTTTTTTTTGTTTTTTGTTTTGTTTTTTAAGATAACAACTAAAAAAAATACCCCAAGGATTCTGTGCACTGGAACTGTAGTGAGTAGCTCTCAGCATTGTTAAGGGATTGTTCTGTACAGGCCTTTTTGCTGTTTCTCTTGTATGTAAAAAGAAAAAAGGAAAAAAAAAAAAGAAAAAAAAAAAGTCCTTTCCGGATCCTACTCAAACAGGAAGGGAAGCAATGGAATCTTTAGCATGTCTCATTGGAGGAGCCTTCTTGTGTAATGTAAATGTGCCATGTTATTAAAAAATGTGAACCAAGTTTCCAGAGTTTCTTTCTGTGAGGTGTCACTTATAGTAAGGAAAGAGCCCCCAGCACTCTAGAAAACACACACACACACACACACACACACACACACACACTTGGCCTTGCATCCCCCAGGGCCAGAGAAGTAAGGTCCTCTTCACAGTGGCAAGTCACTCTCCCAAACCAGGTGTTGACCAGCAGCTGGTCCAGCATCCTTTGGTGATGATGCACTTGTTCATGTTTTCATTTTGAATGTTCTGGATAAGAGAAATATCCCAAGAGAGCTGGTTGTGGCTCAGTTGGCAGTCTTCACTTAGCATGCACAAAGCCCCCAAGGTCCACCCCCAGCACTGAAGAGAATAGATTGGTGCATACCTGAGATCCTAGGATTTGGGAGGTAGAGGCAGAAGGATTAGAGATTCAAGGTCATGGCCAGTGACCAACCAGTGAGGTGGTTCAGCAACCCCACCAACCTGAGTTTCATCACTAGGACCCACCTGGTGCACACACACACACACACACACACACACACACACACACCTGTTTTTACAGTTTAAGGTCATCTGTCTGGCCTTCCTTTATGAGAAAGGGACAGGAGGGACCAGGGTTAATTTTCTTGTTTAGGCTGATATAGTTGAGCTAGGGAGCTAGCCAGAGGGTAGGATAAGGATACAGCCACTTGCTGCTGAACTAGACTCCCTGAGTTGTGTCCTCATGGTAGATCCCCAAAGCAAGAGAGAACTGTCTCCTGAAAGTGGTCCTCTGGCCTCCACAAGTGTGTCCACATACAAAAGGAAATGTAATGTTAATTAAAAAAAAACCCTGCTGAACTCACCGTTTGGATTAAGGTTTGTACCTCACAGGAGAAAGAAAAAAGCAATTAAGGCCAGTTTGAACAAGGTGGCTGCTGGGTAAGCTTTGGCGACAGAACAGAAATCAGGGATACTGTATGGCAGTGATCCTCAACCTTCCTAAGGCTGCAACCCTTTAATACAATTCATGTTGTGGTCACCCCACAACCATAAAATTACTTCATCACTACTTCATAACTGTAATGTTGCTGCTATTATGACTCATAAGTATATGATATGCAGGATATCTGAAATTAAACCCCAAAGAGATCTCAACCCATAGGTTGAGGACTGCTGCCTTATGGACTCCTCAAGTGCCACAGCGCTCTTGGGAAAGCCTAGGGACATGTGACAAGATTCCTAGTAGTGGAAGGAACACCAGAGGTCCTGGGCTTAGAGGAAGCCGAGCTTGGAGTCTGGAGAGAGAGAGAGCTCAGCTGTGAAGAGCACTTGACGTTCTTAACATTTGGTTTCCAGCACATAGGACACAGCCACAAGGATGTAACACATACTTCTGACCTCCAAGAGCAAATGTACCCACATGTACATCTGTGTGACTACCCCCACACACACACAAATAATAAGATAAGTCTAAAATAAACCAAGTTGGGGAAGTATCTTAGTGGCAGAGTACTTCGCAGAAGGAAAAAAAACAAAAACCGAAATATCCAACAACCTCTAAACCTAAAATGGTCAGAGCAACAGTTGAGTAAAAGCTTCTTGACTTAGCATCATTTTATAGCTGAATGAACTACCAGACTAGAAAAAACCAAGGGGGGAATAAAAAGAAAACCAGTGGGTTGGAAAAGACATCAAATCCTGGGCTTTGCTGAATCCTTCACCACAGATGTCACAGCTACATATTGACATGCTATTTCTGGCAGACCTCACTGCCTCTTAACCATACACCTATTTCAGTATCACCATCTGCAGAGTCAGATCCTGGAAGAGTCCCTTCCCAATCAGTCATGGTGGCTGATCCCCACGGGCTTTGATTCATCTCAACCTTTGCATATTTCCCCTCTAATTATATTGGGCGCCTCAGCATTGATGAGTACCGGCACCAATTTGATTTCCTGCTAACCTATGGATGCTCTAATTATCTCCACAATCTCTGACTGACAATGATCTTGTTACTTTCTAATGGTACATGACAAGTGAAATAGCGAATATAATGATGCGATAATTACTGCTCTGGATGGATATTTGTGACGGCAGTAGCTGTGCATCCTTTTTCTGCCTCAATCAAGGTGGGGAGGGGGAGAAAATAAGATGCAATTGTTGATGGTCTGTACGTACAGTGCATAAAAAGAAGGGGAAAACAGAATTCTGTGGTACAACTAGCCAAGACATCTTTCCTGTTTAAATTAATATTGAAAAGCAACTTAGGCTTCTGTGGCAATAATGAAGCTGGAAAAAAAGGGATCATATGAGCAGGGTGTGTGTTTCAATTTTTAACATTTTTTGTTCATTTCTGAAAAATGTATTAAATGAAGGATATTTGCTAGAATGCAATTGGTTGTTGGTAGGACAAATTTGGGGGCTCGGGCTGCATTTCTAAGGTAGAGTACTCATCTAGCATGCATGAAGCCCTGTGTTCCATCCCCAGCACTAAATGCACAGTGAGTGGTGATACATGCCATCATCTCAGGACTCTGGAGGCTGAGGCAGGAGGATCAGAAGTTCAAGGTTGTCCTTGATTATATATCAAGTTTGAGGCCAGCCTGGGTTACATGAGACCCTGTCTTGAAAGGAAGGAAGGAAGGAAGGAAGGAAGGAAAAGAAATAAAAGGAAAAAATATACTGTTATTCTGCAGTATGAAGCTGCCAGTCGTCTTGGCTGTCATCACAGATACAAAGCCAATGTTGTAGTATCTTAGGTAGAAAGTACTAGAAGCGGGCCTGGAGAGATGGCTCAGAGGTTAAGAGCACTGTCTGTTCTTCCAGAGGTCTTGAGTTCAATTCCCAGCATCCACATGGTGGTTCACAACCATCTATGATGACATCTGGTACCCTCTTCTGTATACTGTATACAAATAAATAAATCTTTAAAAAAAAAAAAAAAGAAAGTACTAGAAGCTTCTGATGAAAGGTACAGTGGGAAGAAGCCCTTGAGACAGCATTTACCTGCCCATGACCTTAGCAACCTGAGAAAACCCAGAACCTCTCTAGATCTGTTTTTCTATCCCCTGCCCATCTCCAACAGCCTATTCCAGAATGGGCTTCGAGCAGAGTTAGTTTATTAGCAAGAACTCTTGACACAGATTTTTAACGCACATGTTAACATAAAAACTCTAAAGGAAAGAACATACCCAAGAGCAATATGGGCTTCTCAAAGAGAAGAAAGACCCTGTTTCCGTGACATGGCAGCAACCATATGTGTATAGGATTTTGGTTGCATCTAAAAGTACCTCTCAAGTGGTTGCTAAGAGATCCTTTCTTCTCTTTCAATAAATGAAATTGTAGGCTGGCCCTACAGGTACGTTGGATAGGACTGAAAGCTGATAAGAACCTGGGTCACAGCCAGGCAGTGGTGGTGCACACCTTTGATCCCAGCAGTTGGGAGGTAGAAACAGGTGGATCTCTGTGAACTTGAGACCAGCCTGGTCTACAGAGTGAGTTCCAGAGAAATCATGTCTGGAAAGAAAGAAAGAAAAAAAGGGAGGGGTGGGGGAGGGAGAGAGGACAGACGGACAAACCTGGGCCACAGGGGTCAAGACAAATCTCCCTCTACATGGAAATTCCTAGAATATTTCTAACACTTCACAAACTTGCAGTTGAGAAATGCCATGCTCAAAGGTTAGATGTGTCTGTTCTGTATGGTCCAAAGAACGATCTATGGCAGCTATGCCTTGGGTTTAATGAGTGTATTTATTAAGTATATAACAAGCAAAGGAAAAGGCTAAACATAAATAGAGAGGAGCAGTAGATAAATACAAAACACCGGGGCTGGAGAGATGGCTCAGCGGTTAAGAGCACCGTCTGCTCTTCCAGAGGACCCGGGTTCGATCCCCAGCACCCACATGGCAGCTAACAACTGTCTGTAGTTCCAGTTCCAGGCAAAACACCAAGGCAAATAAATAAATAAATAAATAAAGTTTAAAAAAAAAAATACAAAACACCATCACCTGCTAGCCACCTCCAGCAGAGAGGTCTGCAGTAGTTCAGCTGGGAGGGGGTAACAACAGGTGATATCAAAGCCAGAGAGGGTGTGATGAGGCAGCCAGCTGGATTTCTAATCAAGAGCCTCCAGGCAGAGCAGCATGGTTCCTCGTGTGAGGCTTTCAAGAAACAAACAAAAAAAGATCAGTAGATAAGAGAGCTGTACATTCAGGAAACGAATGAATACCCTCATTGTGAGCGGCAAACCTCTCTCTCTTCTCTCTCTCTGTCTGCTCATCCATCCATCATGAAAATTGTCTATCCTCCATCATCTATCTGTTCATATCTATCCATCCATCTGTCTATCTATCTATCTATCTATCTATCTATCTATCTATCTATCTATCTAGTCTTACTATATAACCAAGGCAGCCTTCAATCCACAGTCCTCATCCTCCCGATAAGGATTTCTCCTATATTCCCAGCTGGTAAGTTTTAAAATTCCAGTCTCTTCTCTTCCCTCTTGAACCCAGAAAGGCATTCTCCCAACGGTGAACACCTCCAAGCCTTGGCTGCTCAGTCTCTAGGTAGTGTCTCTTTCTTCCTAGCTTCCTTTCTTTCTCTTTGACAGAGTCTCACTCCTGGGTAGCAACATCTTTGGAACTAAACACGTCCCCTCCCCCACCAGGGACAGGAAAGCACGTGAGACTCCTCAAAGCAACAAATTTTACAAGCCTTGGAAAACTGACAAGATTGACAGGTGTCCTCCCATTCGCTGCCAGAGCCAGAAAGCTGCCCGCAGCAAACTGTCCGACCTGCACAGCTGCCGCCTATAAGATATTGAGGCTCATTAAGGGAACACTGCTTTCTCTCAGATCTAACTTGGTATGCTATGATCCTGTGGTGGTTTGAAGGAAAACGGCCCCCCAAAAGAGTGGCAGTCTTAGGAGGTGTGGCTTTGTTAGAGGAAGTGTGTCCCTGTGGGGGCGGGCTTTGAGCTCTCTATTCTCAGGCTTCACTCATTATGACAATCAGTCAACTTCCTGTTGCCTCTGAATCAAAACATAGGACTCTCAGCTCCAGCATCATGTCTGCCATGCTCTTCTTCATGATCAGAATGGACTGAACTTTCAGGGGAAACTGTAAGTGAGCCCCTCAATTAAATGTTTGCTTTGGAAACATTTGCTGTGGTCATGGTGTCTCCTCACAGCAATAAAAACCCAAACTAAAGCAGAGCCCCTCCCTAAAGAGTTAATGCAGCGGGGCTGTCAATCATCTGGCTAGGAGACTGCCCCTGGAGAAAGCCGAGTCACTAGAAAACATGCTAACGAAATGGAATGATTATCCCATAAAGACATGGTGTATTTATACAGCATCTCAGAAGCCCTTTCTTCAATGGGTTTTCTCACTGTCCAGCCTGAGTTTTAACTCGCAGTGTAACTTTTTCTTTTTCTGCCCCCCCACCCCCAAATACCAGCCCAAATCCTAAGCATGATAATCTCTGGTTTTGTTGGTTTCTCTGAAGACTCCAGACTTCTGTTGCTGGTCTTGTCTCAGACCATTTGACTTTCTGTTCTCTTCCCAACCTTTATCCTCCCAGCATATGCTGGGATCCTGTTTTTTGTTTTTTTTCCTCAAACTCTAAAAATTCATCAAACGTCCTTCTGAGTCAGTTTTTAATTTCTTTTATTAAGTGATCAAGAATCCCAAATCCTCCATAGCAAAGGGGTGTGGATGGTAACGATTCCAGAGGCCTGCCTCCAAACACCCTTAGCCAGGAAGCCCCCTGGCCTCCTGCTATTGCATATTGTGGACACCAGAGGGAGCCATGAGAACATAGTTTGGTTGAATCTGGCAGGTGGTGGCAGGTGATGGGACAAACGTGGAAATCCAAGATAGGAAGGTGAGGATGCCTCTGAGCTAGCTCTCCAGAGGTCAGGCCAACTGGTGTGAGCCTCGCATGCACAGAATGCCTGCTGTATCCTGCTTCCTCCGTCCTTTCTTCTTTTCCTGGCATGTCCCCCTTCTCCAAACTATCCAGTTTGAAGACTCAGGCTCTAAGTTGTTTGCTTGCTATAATCGGAGCAGTTGGCATATATAGCTTCCATAAAGGATGCCTTAAGAGGCCCGGAAGTAAGTGTGTTTGCACACACTGCCAAGTCATCACCTCTGTCATTCATAGAAAGTTCTGTAACCTCCCTCCCAGCCATTCACATTCAGGGGCTCTCATGGAGGAATCCTGAGCACACAGGGCCCTCTTACAAGCTCTCAAACTGCCCATCAAGGTATTCCCATAGGCGATCATTGGTCATCGCGTGTACCCTCCGGGACTGGACTGAGAGAAACTGTCACTTTGTGTGATTCCAGGAGAGTGCTGGGAGCTACTGACACCTGCCACCATATTCTACCCCTTCCCCCACAGCACTACTCCCAGAACTATCAGCCTCCAGTTTCCATTGTCTGCCCCTTTCCCCTCACAGAGAACGTCTCATTAAATGTCAGCGCATTTAGCTGTTTATTATTATTACTATTATTTTTATTACGTTTTTTCAAGACAGAATTTCTCTGTGTAACAGCCCTGGTTGTCTTGGAATTCACATTGTAGACCATGGTGGCCTTGAACTCACAGAGATCTGCCTCTCGAGTGTTGGGATTAAAGGCACATGACACCACCACCCGGCACATTTAGCTATTATTGCAGTGCAGTGCTGCTGTTGAAATTTAGTCTTATAGGTGCCCAGCAAGTACTCTACCACTGAGCCACACCCCAGCCCCTCACTGGGGGATTCTAGGCAGGGGCTCTACTACTGAGCCACACCCCAGCCCCTCACTGGGGGATTCTAGGCAGGGGCTCTACCACTGAGCCACACCCCAGCCCCTCACTGGGGGATTCTAGGCAGGGGCTCTACCACTGAGCCACACCCCAGCCCCTCACTGGGGGATTCTAGGCAGGTGCTCTACCACTGAGCCACACCCCAGCCACTCACTGGGGGATTCTAGGCAGGAGCTCTACCACTGAGTCACACCTCAGCCTCTCACTGGGGGATTCTAGGCAGGGGCTCTACAGTTTAATCACAGTTTTCATCATCACAAAAGTCTTGCACAGGGTGGGACAACTCTACTGAGATAAGGACAGGCAAGTCAGGACATAAAGGACTTGGCAGAGAGGCAAGGGCAGGGAGGCAGAGACAGGTGGTCATTGGCCAGCGTTCTCCAGAGAAGAGAACGGATGGGATGGATACATACGGCAGGTCTATTAGAATGGATGCAGGCTGTGGTGCAGCCGAGTAGTGGCTGTCTACCAATGCAAAGCCCGAGAACCCAATAGTTGTTCAGGATTGTGGATCAAGAGGAGGCTGGATGTCTCAGCTGGTCTTTAGTGTGTGCCAGAATCCCAAAGAAGCAGGTTCTAAGGCCAATGAAGGGATGGGCGTGCCAGAGAGAGCAAGCAGGCAGAGAGAGAGAGCATTTCCCCCTTCCATGCCTTTATAGGGTGGATAAAGCGATAGCCACTGAGGGTGGATCTTCCCAGCTTGAAACAACTGCATTCAAAGGCAGGTCTTCACACTTCAAATGATTTAACTAAGAAAGCCCCTCAGAGGTGTAGTTAATTCCAGATGTAGTCAAGACAGAAATCAGCAGGATGGGGTGGGGCGGGGCTGTTTGGAGGACGCCCAGGGAGGACATTTTTAAACAAGAGGAGAAGGAGAAAGGAAGAGAGAAAAGGAGAGAGGGGAGGGAGGAAGGAAGAGAGGGGGAGAGAAAGAGAGAGAAAGAGAGGGGGGGGGTCTGGCTTTTCAGCTGTGAAGCCCACTGTTCAGGTTCAGTGAGGTTCAGCGCACAAAGCAAAGCACGTCTCTGTCCGCCAGGGGGCGCCCTGGACCAGCCCATCTGAAATGTTTACACAGAAGTAGGTAGTGAATGTGTTTAGTTTGTGAGTTTATCTGTGTCTTTGGGATTTTTTTTTTCTCCTCCTTCTCTTTCTTTTCTTTCCGTAGGGGCTGTTTTATTTTTGTTTCCATGAGGTCTCCCTGTCTACCCAGAGCATACTGAAACTATGTAACCTTCTGGTGTTTCAACCTCCTCATTTCCTGGCCCCTGTGGGCACAGCCAGCGGGTTGTTCCATATCTGTGCGCATCTCCCATGTTCACGGAGGCCTCTATGCACTGACTCCAGCTGAGGGCTTGGCTCCATGCTCCACTCTATCATCCACCACTAGAGGAAAATTGTTTGTATGAAGACAGTGTGACGTCTCAAGTTAGAAGGTGTAGAGTGAGTTGTGTAGCTGGAACCAAAAGAATTTAGGGGAGTTGTTGAAGAAAAGCCTAGCTGGGATGCGCACGCAATTGGTTGTTATCACTTCCCTGGGTAAGTAAACATAAGGGTCCAGATATGCCTTTTGGTGACTGGCAAGGACTATGTCATGATTCATGGATGGAGCCTTCTTACTGTGTCCTCCCTTGCTGGGAGGAGAAATTAGCTCTGAAGCTTGCATGAAAAAGACACCTGTAAGTGCCCCACCCTCATAGACACAGTCACCTCTGAAGACTCCACCTGTTGGTACTGTCACACTGAGGATTAAATGTTCATTTAAGGAGGGTGTGTGTGTGTGTGTGTGTGTGTGTGTGTGTGTGTGTGTTTCTTTTTCCAATGTGGCCATGCTGAATCAATTTCCTCCTTTTTTTTTAAACCATTGTTTTTCTGTTTAATTGCCTTATTGAGGATTGGTGATGGAACCTTGCCAGGGCCCAAGCTCTGAGCATAACAATGCCAGGAACAACATAGTCTCATGTCAGTTCTGCCTCAGTTCCCCAAGGGCCACCATGCCCAGCTTTTCCCCCTTTTACTGTAACATAACTTGCTTTTTTGGAATGCTGGGAATGGAGCCTAGGGTCTTGTGCATTCTACACAAGGTGTCCCCAGCCACATCCCCTATTGAATATGACACCAGGATAAAACAGCTCTGGCCTCCTCCACTAAATGTCATTAAACAGTCTCTCTATAATGCTGCAGAGCCTTTGAAATCTCTTCTGTGTGAAGAAGACACATCTGTTAATTGCAGTTGCCGCTGGTTCCCAGGGCTGTTACACATTGAAGTGTCTGAGGTTTGTGGAAGTTGCCTCTCACATCACACCATTTGCATTGCCTCTTATCAAGCCACATTTTGAGTCTTTCAAAGCCAGAAAAACAGCCTTGAAATGAGAGAACATGGGTGGGAAATGAAGGGATGTGAACTAAACACATGAAATCCTTTTGGGTGGAATCGGAAGTGTTTTAGGCAACAGTGGTTGCTGCACAATTCCAAGACATTTTAACATACAGAGACAACCCTTTTTCCGGCTCTTGAAAGAAAGGCGTTGGCTGTAGGCATGGCTTAGTTGATGGAAAGCTTGCTGAACTTGCACAAAGCCCTGGGTTCCATCTACAGCGCAGCATGAATTAGACTTGGTTGTAGTCACTATAATCCCAGCACTTATGGGGTGGAGGCAAGAAGAACAGGAGTTCAAGGTTATCCTCAGCTTTGTAATGAACCTATATTAACCGAGGTGATGTCTCAAAAAAATAAAAAATAAATCAAAATATCTATGATAAATAAATGTCAACTTGGCATGATCTAGACTTGCCCAGGAAGATTCTTAAAGAGGGTTGTGAAGATCAAGTTGGTCTAAGAGCATATCTGTAGGCATGTCTAAAGGAGATGATCTTGATGACCTTACTAGATCTTGGAAGACCTTCTCCAAATGTGCTTGGCACCTCCTGGTAGCCACCAAGACAGATGGACATGGGCGAAAGAAGGCTTCACTCTTTGCCTGCTTGGTGTTTACCTTTGCTGGCAAGTTCATCTGTCTTGTCGCTGCAGCCGCTGATTCTCTCACTGATGTTGGAACACATCTCTTCACCTTTCCAGTGTGGACTGGAGACTAGAGGCAATCCAGAAGTCCTCTCAGCCTTTGGATGGCTGAGGTACACAGCCTCATGGGTTCTCAGCCTCTCTTATGTGAAGACATCATGTAAGCTAATCTAATGAATCTCCTTGTAATGTGAATGTATGCTCTTGGTTCTGTTCCTACCTGATTAATACCACACCTAAATTATTATTACTATAAAAAGACCACCTCCAGGGTTCTTTTAGGCAAAGACTAATTTGGTAAATGCTGGGGTATATAATTTCATTTTCTTACTGCTTATTTATTAGTCATTCATTTATTTGCTTTTGAGACAAGATCTTGATGAACTCCATTGCTATGTAGCCCAGGCTGGTCTTGAACTTGCAATCTTCCTCTTTCAGCTTCCTTAGTTCTGGGATTATAATCACACACAACTATGCATAGTTTTATGTATGTACATTGGCTATTTTAAGTTTATCTTTTAAGGCTTGTATATGTGTATATAAAATAGGTATGTGTATAGTATGTGTTTGTGCTTACATATGGGCATACCCTGGCCACAGTGGGTGTGTGTGGGTGTGTGATGAGTGGATGGAAATCTCAGCCTTTGGCCTTTACCTTCCACCTCATCTGAGACGGGGTCTCTTACTGGTCACCCCTGTGTTCACTTCTGTATACCCCAGGAGTGCATGTTACTCTTATGTCAACCTGACACAAGCTGAAGCTATCCAAAAGGAGGGGACCTCAATTGAGAAAATGCCTCTATAAAATCCAGCTGTGGAGCATTTTTTTTAATTAGTGATGGGGGGGGGCAGCCCATTGTGGGTGGAGCCATCCCTGGGCTGGCTGAGCAAGCCACAAGGAGCAAGTCAGTAAGCAGCACCCCTCCATGACCTCTTCATCAGCTCCTGCCTCCAGATTCCTGCCGTTTGAGTGTTTGTCCCGACTTCCTTCAGTGATGAACAGCAATATGGGATTGTAAGCCAAATATTGGACTTGCTTTGGCCACAGTGTTTCATTGTAGCAATAGTAACCCTGACTAAGACACCCTTTAAATTGTGAACCAAAATTAATCTTTTCTTCCTTTCCTTGGTCAGGAATTTTATTACAACAGTGAGAAATGAAATAAAGGACATGGCTGTCACAGTCCTCTATATATCAGAGAACCAGCCAGGGCAGTGACGAATACCACACAGTACAGACCTCTGTCCAGATGCCATGTCCTTTGCCCAGCAGGCATCAGGTGAGGACAGAACAGGCTGGTGAGAGAGAGGAGCCACACATTTGCCTGTGGCCAGACCAGGAAGAACAGGTTGCGTAGGCCTCTGAGGCTTTGAATGGAATATGAAATTGCAATCTGAAGCTGAGCAATGAAGCTCTTTTAGCCACTTGAGTAAATTATAGAATCAAAGCCAGTGTGATGGGATGTGGCAGATACTTATATTCCATGCCAGGTTCTCAGGAGAATGAAACCTTTTCATGTTTATACACTGAGGAGCCGAGACGTAGGAAGCCAGGATTCCTACGGCTGTGTCACCTGGAATCTTATTCTTTTGGGTTGTGGAGAGTGCTCAGCTCCTGTGGCTGCCTTATTAGTCCTCAAATATTTTCCCACTCCAGACTCTGAATCTTTTCTTGTCTTGGAGTGTTCTGAAAGAGGAAGAAAGTCTATTCTCCCAAGATCTTATTTGGGGGAGGACTTGGGGGGGGTATCTGTGTGTTCATATGTGTGCATGGGGAGGCCAGAGACGGGTGTTTTTCTCAGTTGCTCTCCCCTTTATTTAATATTTTTGAAAAAGATTTTATTTTATTTGTGTGTGTGTGTGTGTGTGTGTGTGCGCGTGTGCCACTGTGTGGGTTTATGCATGTGAGTGCAGAGCCTGTGGAGGCCAGTAGAGGGCAGTGGATCTCCTAGGTCTGGAGTTTCAGGCAATTGTGAGCCTCTTAACTTGGATTCTGTGGTCTGATTTCAGGTCCTCTGGAAGAGCTACATACACTCTTAACTTTCTATGCCATCTCTCCAGCACCTTAAGTTTTTAATTTATTTTTTGAGAATAAGTAAAAAGTACCTAGTTTACATGTGTGTTATATATTTTGATCACATCCAATCCACTCCTCTGTTACCCCCACTTGTACCCCTTTCAATTTTATGTCCTCTTTTATTGTTACTATTTCAAAATCATCATCATCATCATTTTATAAATCATTGAATCCAAAGTGGATGTGGGGCTATTTGCTGCAGCTGTCAACCCACCAGGGACCATACCCCCGAAGAAAATCGCCCCTCCCTGTCCCAGAAGCTGTCAACTTCTTGTGGTTTCTCAGCTATTGGGCACAATGTGGTTCTGGCTGGTTTGAACTTGTTCAGAAGTGCAACAGTCCTCTTGGGGCCAGGAGACACTGTTTCTTGGCAGTCTTCCCTGACCTCTGGCTCTTACAACTTTCCTTTGCTTCTGAGAAGTACCCTGAGCTTTGGGGACTGGGTTTGACATAGAATAGAGATGTCTCATTTGGGGCTGAGCATCCAGCAGACATTTGTTCTCTGCACCTAGACAAGTTGTGAGTCTCTGCATTAACTACCATTTACTGCAAAAAGAGATATGGTGATTGGTCTGATTCAGAGGCAGGCCACATGTTATTTTTTGAAGCAGAGTCTCTTGCTGAACCTTGAACTCAGTCAGCTAGGCTGTCTGGCTGCTCCAGCCCCCCCAGTTTGTTGACTATTAGCTAGGCTGCTGTGTCTGGTTTTCCATGTGGGTGATGGAGATCTGCATTTAAATCCTCACCCACACACAAAAAGCCTGTTAGAGACTGAGCCATCTCCCCAGCCTCAGAACACTGTCCCATTTTTGTCATTGTTAGTGTTGGCCTCCAATTCTTTAGAATTAAGACCAATTATGCAGAAAATCTAGTATTTAGATGTAGGAAGTTGTGTTTTCCTAAGAAAGTGGAATTTATAGTATCCATGGGAACAGTGATCATCAAGTACTTAATGGTTTTATAAAAAGAAAATGTAACCAAGCACATATCTAAAAGATGGTATCTTCTTCAGTTAGCTACGAAGAAGGATGCTGCCTTCAGCACGTTCCCCCAAGGCTGTCAATCAAGTAGAGATGGCATCCTCAGTGTCCAGACAGATCAGAATCTTATGAGTCCTTAACCTTTTTGAAGAAGGGAGAAACACATTGGAAGTAAGTTTCAAAAAAAAAGTATTTCCTAAAGTAATTTTGCTTTAATGTGCAATGCAGTTCAGTCTTTTTAATTTTTTATCTGCAAATAAAGATGATGCCAGAAGCTGGGTGTGAAGGAGCACGTCTGGAATCCAAGTCCTCAGCACAGGCAACAAGTTTCAGCAAAGCTTAAGTTACATAACAAGGCCCTACACCAAAAATAAAAGAAAGGGAGGGGCTGGAAATATGGCTCAGTTGCTAAAACACTTCCCATGGACCTTGACTACCATCTCCAGCATTCACATAACTGCCAGGCACAGCAGTGTGTACCTGGAAATCCAGCATCAAGGAGTCAGAGGCAGGAGGTACCCATGAGCTTGCTAGCTTGGTACCCTCCAGGTTCAGTGAGAGACCCTGTCTCAAAAAATAAAAAAAAAAAATCAACATCTAACCTCTACACACACCCATGGCCACATACACATAAACTCGCCAGGGACTTCTCCGTCTTTATACCCTAACCTCCTACTCCCCCTTGCCTCCCATGCCCCTCTCTCCCCATATGTGTACTGAGCTTACAGGTATTGGAGCCACAGGAGCCCGTTTCACAATGACTCTGGTGACTGGACTCAGGATTTTCTGTGTTCCCTCATCCCCAGTCCTGCCTCAACTTCTTGGGGTTATAGGTCACAGGCACATTCTACCATGCCTGACTCCTTTTCTGTTTTTTAAACCAAATCTTTTTTATTTGTTGTTCTGTTGAAACAAAGTTATTTTTGCTTGTTTGTTTTTTGTGTGTAGCCTAAGCTGACCTCAAACTTACAGCAATCCTCCTGCCTCAAGCCCCCAAGTGCTGAGATTATAAACCCATGTTTAGTTTAAACATTGCTCTAATAAACCAGAACTGTGGGCACAAATGCTTTCCTGAATTCTAGAAAAAAAAAATTATTAAATCTGAGGGTGGGCTTGGGAATTCTTTGATAAAATATACAAAGATGGGGGTGGTCTCTGACTTCCTACATCTCATCTGAGCTAAAAGAGAAATGAGTTGCATCCAGGTGGGAACTTTCTCACCCAGCGATTTGTTTGGGAGTATGAATTACCTGATCAATTAGCCTATTTATCCATTTCCCTCCATTAATCCCTAATCAATTCCTCAGAACACAAAAAAGCACATATTCAATTTCCTTTTCCCTACAGCTCCTGACAGCCATCATAATTTGGAGGCGATTTTGTCCTGTTATAAAAGGCACACACAAAAGAATTCAATCATTTTTCTGCCTGATAAATCTCTGCTCTCCTTGAGGACATAAACGCTCCTCACCATCCATGCCACACTCCTGCAGCATCTGGCTCTTCCCTCAGTAGGATGCAGAGGGCTCAGGCATTCCAGCGTCTAGTCTGGACCTCTGGAAGGATGGAGAAGAGATTGAAAGGAAAGAAGATATTACAGTGGAGCTGGTGATACAGATGGAAAAGTTCTTACTCAGAATGCAGGAGGCTGAGGTGCAGTCTCCACATCTTGCACATGCACAAAATACAGATGTTGAGAAAAGAGAACCAAGCTGCAAGCTATTGCTATTGTGGAGATGTTTGCTGGGGATTGGTGGTGTATAACTGGACTTTCGGACAAAAGGCTTGTCTCTGTGAGTCCTAATATCAAGATTCAGTCAAACATCCCAGTAATCTAAGCAGATAGATGAGTAGTGGATAAGAGAAAGACAACAGAGACAGCCAGACAGACAGATAGACAGATACACACACAGGTAGACAGATACACACATAGAGGTTGATGTTTTTCTTTTATGTGTGTGTGTGTGATTTGGTGATTTTACATCATGCACCCCATCAAACTCAGTTATCAGTCCTTGTAAATGGGGATCATAAGAGTGAGTATGAATCAGAGGTTGATTTTAACTTTTAAAAATATTTATTTTCAATTGTGTGTGTCTGTGTGCATGTGCACATGTATTCACATATGAGTGCAGAGCTTGGGGAGGCCAGAAGAAGGTGCCAGATCCATTAGAGATGGAGTTATAGACAGTTATGAGCATCCCAGTATGGATGCTGAGAACCAGACCTGGTTTCTCTGCAAGAACAATATGTACTCTCAGGCACTGAGCCGTTTCTTCGGCAGGGGAGCAAGGCAGAAGTTGGAAGAGGAGAAAGATGTGTGGAAGAGACATTTTCCATGTGCGTTGGGAAGAGGAAGCTGTTGGTCCAGTGACTCCAACCCCATCTTTGGGTTCCAGCATGGGCTTTAGCCTGAAGTAGAGAGAGAAGTGGTATGCACCCTTAAGCAGTTTTTGGATCTCTCTCTCTCTCTCTGACACACACACACACACACACACACACACACACACACACACACACATACACATACATGCATGCATGCCCACATGTATGCATGGAGGTATGGAAGTGTAAGGCTAGCCTTGGCTATCATTTCTAAGGTGCAAAGCTATTTTGTTTTATGAGACAAGGTTTCTTGCTGGTCTAGAGTCAGTCTCTCTCTCTCTCTCTCTCTCTCTCTCTCTCTCTCTCTCTCTCTCTCTCTCTGTGTGTGTGTGTGTGTGTGTGTGTGTGTATCCCAAGAGTATGGAGATGAGAGGCTGACCCTGGCTATCATTAAGGCGCCCATCTTCCTTGTTTTTTTTTGAGACAAGCTATCTTGTTGGCCCAGAACTCACAAAATAGGCTAAGTAGGCTGAGAAGCAATACCTAGAGTCCCTTTGGTTTCTGCCTCCCCAGAGTAGAAACTTCCACACCTAGCTTTTGTGTGGCTTCTGGAGATTGAATCACGCCCACATGCTTGTATCACAAGCACTTTATCGCCTGAGCTCCTGAGGCTCATCTTTATAAACCGAAGCATTCCCGTCCAGCCATTCCTCTGGTTTTTGGTCCATTGGTCCAGAGAGATGGAGCCTGTGTCTGGGAACTTTTAAGCTGGCTGCTGAGCAGAGCACTGGTGGCGCCAGCGTCAGGGGTGAGGCCATTGCACAGCCTTGCCTGAACGTAATGCTTGCTCACATACACCATGATGACTTCTGGCTTCTCCTCAAGTCCCCACCGAGGGAGGCTGGGGCCAGTTGGGGATTTCTGATTCCAGTCTCTGCTTTGGGAATGAAGAGGGAACATTTCCAGCTGGGGTTTATAGGCATCAATTCCCAAATGGAACTTGGCTCTCCCGCTACTTAAAAATCCTATTTGGTAAGCACTTCACAGGGCAATAGCTCTGAAAGGAAGAAAGCTTACTTTCCCATTAGCCTGGCTTAGAAGAATGCATTGTTATTCAAAAGGCAGTCAGAAGAGATTTAGGTGCAATATGGCTTTCATAGTTTAGGTGAGAACCAGTCTTCTTGAAGCAGTGTGTGTGGGGAATGTCCCCCAATACATAGGCACCTCCCAACCTGGTAAGTATTGGTTTCCATTTCATAATGATTTACAAACATTTTGGGCAGTTGAGCGCACACGGATGAGTGCACAGCACTTGGTGCTCTCTGAGGGATACTTTTCTCCTAGCCTGACTCTTAGCCTGGCTCATGTCCATCTCTCCTTTCTAGGACCACTTAAGAGTTTTCTGGATCACTCAGCTTTGCCTGGAACAACTCTAGATAAATATCCCAGACAGACTGCATGATGCCTGACGCTGGGTCAAATGGTTCCCCATTATTCTTGCTTATAAGAATTTGCTTTTACTTTGTACATGGTGTTGGCATGGGTGGAGGGGTGAAGGAAAAGACAACCTGCCTGGAAACTGATGCAACTACAGAGCTCTATTAAGACACAATATCCCATGGCCACCCAAATTGTGTACACACAAGATCATCTGAATCACCCGGGACCAACATTTCCTGAAAATGGTATCTACATGTTATTAGCTTTGCAAATCTGTTGTTCCCATCAGGCATGTGATACGATGATATACCTGGGGGAAAAAATCACAGAATAAAGAAAGAGGGTAAACCCTATTTCTGGAACATCAGTAGATGTTATTGGACTTCTTCATCTTTCCCCCAATAACTCCAGAATGTCTGTTTTCTCTATTGAACTTTGCCCCTCCAAATGAACTATACAAAAATCTCCCATGATGCAACTCTCTTGATAAGTCCATACTCAGCCCTGGAGTATATACATTTGCCCTCTAGTGATGGTACTCATGTTTCCATTACTTCATCTCTGAATTCCATCTTTCATGGTGATGATAACTTGGGAACCCGGGTGCTGTAGTTTATGTCTCTGTTGCTGTGATAAACACCATAGCCAAAAACAACTTGGGGAGGAAAGGGTTTATTTTACCTTCAAGTTCATCATTGGGAACGTCAGGGCAGAAACTCAAGCAGAGATGACCCAGGGCTTACACTGCATTTGATTTTGGGAGATGGTGATGTAAAAATAGATGGTACAAGTTTTGTTGTGCAAAGGGGTGTTGTGTCTGTGGCTCAGAAGCAGCAGAGGTCATGGCTTTATCAGGAAGGTCTAGCCTCAGTGGAGTGGACTGAGGACCTCTCTCTCTCTCTCTCTCTCTCTCTCTCTCTCTCTCTCTCTCTCTCTGTTCATGCTTGTATGTGGAGGTGTAAGAGTGATGGCAGGAATTACCCTTCATCATTTTTCACCTTATTTATTAAGGCAGGCTCTCTCCATCAAACCCAGCGCTGGGGGCTGGAGAGATGGCTCAGCGGTTAAGAGCACCGTCTGCTCTTCCAGAGGACCCGGGTTCGATTCTCAGCACCCACATGGCAGCTAACAACTGTCTGTAGTTCCAGTTCCAGGCAAACACTAAGGCAAATAAATAAATAAATAAATAAATAAATAAATAAATAAATAAAAGTTTAAAAAAAAAATCTTTAAAAAAAAAAAACCAAAAAAAAAAAACCAGCGCTGACTTATACTAGTGTGGTCTGGGCATCCCTTGTATCTGCTCTCTGGGATCAGAGTCGCAGGTGGAGCCTCACACTTAACCTGGTGTTCTGGTTACTTTTATGTCAACTTGACACAAGCTGGGATCATCTGAGAGGAGGGAGCCTCGAATGAGAAAATGCCCTGTAAGACTGGTTGCGAGCAAGCCTGTAGAGCATTTTCTTAATTAGTGGTTGCTGGGGGAGGGCTCAGAACAGTGTGGGCAGTGCCATTCCTGCACAGGTGGTCCTGGGTTCTATAAGAAAGCATGCTGTGCAAGCTACGGGGAGCAAGCCAGTGAGCAGCACCCCTTCATGGCTCCTGCATCAGCTCCTGCCTTCGGGTTCCTGCCCTGTCTGAGTTCTGCCCTGACATCTTTCAGTGATGAACAGCAATATGGAAATGTAAGCCAAATTAACCCTTTCCTCCTGAGGATGCTTTTTGCTCATGGTACCAGAATAGCGGGACGTTGCTTTGAGAGACCTGACATGCCATTTTGGGGGAATTGTGGGAGAGTTTTGGAACTTTGTGCAAGAAAAAGCCATTGAGTGTTCTATGGTGAGCGGTTCTGTAATAGCCTGGTAGATAAGAATGTTGAGAACGGTACCGGTAATGGAGGCCTGGCTACCGACATTTCAGAGGGACCTTGGAGAACTCCATCTGGCCATTTGTCAGTATGAATGAAGACTCTGCGGTTGTGGTCAGCTGGTGCTGAGGAATCAGTTTTGATTAACCAGATACCATAACTACTAAAGTGAAACCTTTGCTTTGCTGGGATACTCAGTGCTGGTCAGCTGGAGCTTAGACCTTAGCGGTGACTAAGAAAAGACCAGCATCATTGGGGTGAAATCCTCTGGGAAGTGTTTCCTGAGAGTCAGCACATGGAAGCTGTGTTTTAGAGGCGGCCAAGTTTGCACCTCATGCTGGTAGCTGAAATTGATAATGTATAAGCATCACCCAAGTGATACTGGTTTTGAAGGCATGAAGGGGTCATGGAGAGCAGCTGAGGCTTGGCATTGTGAGAGGCCAGGAGAGGTCATTGGTGAAGGTGCAGCCTCAGTATCAATTGAAGAGGTCATGCCTAGAAGTTGAGACTTGACACCATGAAGAGAACCCAGGAGAGGGTATTGGTGAAAGTGAGGCCTGGTTGCATCAGCGGGCGCTGCCCCCCAGCAGCATTTTGAGGATGCCAGCACCATGGGACAACCACCAAGAACAGCAGCAGGTATGGAGGGAGCCTGCCAGAGCCTAAGAAAACAAACTGTGTGTACCGCAGAGAACAGAAGTGGCCCAAGCCCTTTGGAGGAGCCCAGAAGATGGTGAGTGAATCCCAGATACTGAATATTATTTACACTTTCTGGGTTTGATTTTGCTTTGTTCAGATTGTAATTGTGCCCTGGTTTTTCCCTCTTGAAGTAAGAATGTATTTCTTTTTTATTTTACAGAGACTTTAAACTTTGAAGAAAAAAAGAGATTTGGGGGTTTTACAGAGAATTTAAATTTTAAAAGAGACTGAATGTTTTTAAAGAAACAGTTATTTTGTTTAAATTTGTGAAGACTGGGATTTTAAAAGTTATTCATATTTTTATGTGAGGAGTGAGAGGGGAAAGGTTGTGGTTGATAATGATGGATCCGTGTATCAAGCTGACAAAGGGTCAATTGTGCTGGCTAATTTTATGCCAACTTGATACAAGCTGGGGTCATCTGAGATGAGAAACCCTAAAATAAGAAAATGCTTCCATAAGATTGGGCTGTAGGCATTCTCTTAAATAGTGATTGATGTGTAAGAGCCCAGCCCATGGTAGGGGGTGCCATCCCTGGGCTGGTGGTCCTGGGTTCTATAAGAAAGCAGGCTGAGCAAGCCACAGGGAGCAAGCCAGTAAGAAGCACCCATCCATGGCCTCTGCATCAGCTCCTGCCTCCAGGATCCTGCCCAGCTTGAGGTCTTGTTCTGACATCCCTCAGTGATGAACAGTGATATGGAAGTGTAGGCCAAATAAACCCTTTTCTCCCCAACTTGCCCTTTGGTCATAGTGTTTGTTACAGTTGGGAACCCTGACTATGACACCCGGCATTTCTGTAGGTTTCTAGGGATCTGAATGTTGGTCTTCCAGTTGGCAAATTAAGTACTGTGGTCACTGAGTCAATTTCCCAGACCAAGCTTGGGGGCTTTGGGTCCAATAGAGGTATCATTCTGTTGGATCCTTGTTCTTTGATGCTATTTACCTAAACAGTTTATTTTTAGAATGTATTCTCCCTCTGCCTCCCCCACTGTGTGTGTGTGTGTGTGTGTGTGTGTGTGTGTGTGTGTGTGAACATGATGCCATAGTGTATGTGTGAAGGTCAGCGGCAACTCTCTTCAGAAGAAGGATTTTTTTTTCTTTCACCGTGGTGAATTCTGGGGCTGAAATGCAGGTTTTTAGTCTGATATAGTAAGTTTCTTTACCCACTGGAACATCTTGCCAGCCCATTTGTCTAGATTACCAAAAGCTCATCTTGATTTTTGAACCTCAGAACTAGAGAGACAGCACATGAGATCGCCATTACCTTTTTTTTTTTGTTTTTGTGTGTATTTATAAATGTAGCTCAAGCTGGCCTTGAACTTGCCTATGATAACCTTAAACTTTTTTATTTTATTAATTTTTTTTCATTTTACACACCAACCCTAGGTTTTTCTCTCTCCCTTTCTCCTTCCCTCTCCCTCCACCCTATCCCACTCCCCCATCCACTCATCAGAGAGGAGAAGGCCTCGCGTGGGGTGGTCAACAAAGCCTGGCATACCAATTCAAGGATGCTCCACCCTGTAGCTAGGCTGAGCAAGGTATCCCACTCTAGGGAATGGGCTCCAAGAAACACTAGTTCATACACCTGGGATAAATCCTGGTCCCACTACTAGAGCCCCCACAAACAGATCAAGCTACACAAGTGTCACCTCTATTTAGAGGGCCTAGTTTGGTCCCATGAAGGTTTACCAGAGTTCATGTGCTCCCACTAGCTCTGGTCAGCTGTCTCTGTGGTTTTTTCCCATCATGATTGTGACCCCCCTGCATCATATAATTCCCTCCTCCCTCTCCTCAGGAGCTCAGCCCAGTGCTCGGCTGTGGATCTCTGCATCTGCTCCCATCAGTTACTGAATGAAAGTTCTGTGAAGACAATTAGGGTGGTCACTAATCTGATTACAGAGGAAGGCCAGCTCAGGCACCCTCTCCGCTAGTGTTAGGAATCATCCTTGTGGCTTCCTGGGAGTTTCCGTAGCACCAGGTTTCTCCCTCACCCCACAGTGGCTCCCTTTGTCTGTTATCTCTCTCCTTGGCCTCTCTCTTCAGCCCTCACCCAACTCAGCCATCTTGATTCCTCATGTTCCCTGCTCCCTCCCTTTTACCCACCTCCCAGTTTATCCAGGAGATCTTAACTATTTCCCCTTCCTGGGCTCTCCATTTGTGTCGTCCTTAGGGTCCTTCTTTTTACCTAGCTTCTCTGGGGTTGTGGACTGTAGCCTAGTTATCTGTTGCTTTGCATCTAATACCCATTTAAGAGTGAGTACATACGATGTTTATCTTTCTAGGTTTGAGTTACCTCACTCGGGATAACTTTTTTCTGGTTCCATTCATTTGCCTGCAAATCTCAGGATATCATTGTTTTTTACAGCTGAGGAATACTCCATTGTGTAAATGTACCACATTTCCTTTATCCATTTTATTTTGGTTGAGGGGCATCTAGGTTGTTTCCAGGTTCTGGATAATATGAATAATGCTGCTATGAACATAGATGAGCAGGTGTCCTTGTGGTATGACTGAACATTTTTTGGGTATATGTCTAATAGCAGTATTGCTGGGTCTTGAGGTAGGTTGATTCTGAAGATTCTCAATTTTCTAATAAACTGCCATACCGATTCCAGAATGGCTGTACAAGTTTGCACTCCCACCAGCAGTGGAGGAATGTTCTCCTTTCTCCACATCCTCTCTAACACAGGCTGTCATGAGTGTCTTTGATCTTAGCCATTCTAACAGGTATAAGATGGTGTCTCAGAGTCATTTTGATTTGCATTTCCCTGATGGCTAAGGATGTTGAGCAGTTCCTTAAGAGTCTTTCTGATACTTCTGTTTCTACCGCACCCCACCCTTTGAATTTCTAGGATTACAGATGTTTCCATCTGTCTAGATCTAAACACACACACACACACACATACTTCCCACCTTCTGACATGTAAATGTCTTAGCCTGGAGTAGCTGCTATCTATCATCAGTGTAAGGAATCAGAGTAATGTCAAAGACCCAGCATGTCCCTAAAAGTGAAGGGTCATGAGTAAACTTTGAATAAGTATATTTTACTAAAAAGGAACCCCAAAGTAAAGCCAGAACAAAACAAAAACATTATTCCCAGGCTGGAAAGATAGTTCAGTGGGTTGTGTAGTTAAGTTTGTGAGACATGGTCTCACAAGTTCATGGCCAGCTCTGGTTGCATCACAATATTCTGCCTCTAAAATTAACAAACAAAGCCCCTGATGTATTCTACCACCTGGAAAAATCCCAGAATGTAATGGAGTGAATGATCAAGCTAACCGTGGTGAATCTCTACCTCAGGTCACAATGGCTTGCTCACCCACTGAAGAACATTTAGGATAAGGTTTAGGCTTTGGTTTTGTGGATAAGGCTGCTGCAAACATTTCCATGTAAATTCTTTGTGTGTACTGTGCTCTCCATATATCTGGGAGGCATGCTTAGAGAGCATGTGTCATCTTTGGCCCGTTTCAATTTTGGGCTCCTTTCACCATTATCTCATACTTTCAGTGTTCATTCCCACCCACATTCCCTGGATTCCCAACTGTGAGTTGAAAAACAGTGGTTCATTGTTTAATTTCTCTCTGTGTCTTTATCCCTGTCAATGTCTCTCTACTTCTGTCCCTCTCTGTCTCTCTGTGTGTGCGTGTGCGTGTGCGTGTGTGTGTGTGCGTGTGTGTGTGTGTGTGTGTGTGTGTAGATCTAGACAGACAGAGACACAGGCTATGATATAGTGCACATGGAGGTCAGACTTTGTGAGGTTGGTTCTTTCTTTTTATCCTTATGTGGGTTCCAGCAATCAACATTGCTGGTCCAGTCTCCCAGTAGCAGAGGCCAATGCTGACCAGGATCCTAGTCGGGCACCATTTCACTAATGGTTAACTAAGTGGTGTCAGGTTAGTTTTGTTTGCCTGCTATCATGAGAGAGTCTGCTTATAGAATGCCTTCGCCACTGCTGTGGTATTTCGCAACACACATGAATGAGTGTTGAACTCAGCCAAATACTTCATCTCCATCAGCTGAAATAATCCCTCTTCATTCCTTAGTGTGGTCTATCACCATTATTGATTATTGTAGTTGGAAACATCTTTGTATCACAGGAATATATTCCACATGGCCATGTTGTATTAGCCTTTTAATGTACTTTACATCCAGTTAGTTTGTGTGTGTATGAGATTTCTTCATCAGTTGTTGCGTGCAACCTTGCCAGCAAGGAAAGCACAACACCCAGGATCTTCTTTCAGCAGTTTATTCGGGACCTTTACAATTGTTCTCTTTGTCCTTCTCTCTGCTTCTCCTTCCTCTCTCCAGGGAAACCCCGCCCACTGACTAGAAACTCTCAGGGCATCCAATCCCAATAAGCCATGTGGGCACAGCTCATAGGTCCACATACGCAACAGCAAACCACGCCCCAGGCTCAAGCCAAATAAGGAGTTGTTTATCAAAAGAGAGCACTCACCCACGGGGGGG